>CAMZJQ010000022.1:0-292481 GCA_947310385.1 Nephrotoma appendiculata | reverse complement strand
CAATTTCGATTAATTTTTCCCATGTAACTTTTTTTTTATCATTCCTAGAGAAATGTCGCATTCTAGAAAAGTTCTTAGAATTTAATTTTCTACAAATCTAGATTCTTTCGAAATTGGTCCAGCCACCAGGAGATGAGTTTCTATTCCGACTATAATAGTTAAGATTTTAGAATTCTCCGCTTTTATTAACCTCAATATCAAGCTGCATTCAAAATTTCATGTTGATATCATGAATGGAAGTACTATTTTTTTTAGTTTTAAATTTTCATACGACACAATCCATTCGTTAGTTCGATTTAGCGTTATGTACAATTTCGATTAATTTTTCCCATGTAACTTTTTTTTTATCATTCGTAGAGAAATGTCGCATTCTAGAAAAGTTCTTAGAATTTAATTTTCTACAAATCTAGATTCTTTCGAAATTGGTCCAGCCACCAGGAGATGAGTTTCTATTCCGACTATAATAGTTAAGATTTTAGAATTCTCCGCTTTTATTAACCTCAATATCAAGCTGCATTCAAAATTTCATGTTGATATCATGAATGGAAGTACTAATTTTTTTAGTTTTAAATTTTCATACGACACAATCCATTCGTTAGTTCGATTTAGCGTTATGTACAATTTCGATTAATTTTTTCCATGTAACTTTTTTTTTATCATTCGTAGAGAAATGTCGCATTCTAGAAAAGTTCTTAGAATTTAATTTTCTACAAATCTAGATTCTTTCGAAATTGGTCCAGCCACCAGGAGATGAGTTTCTATTCTGACTATAATAGTTAAGATTTTAGAATTCTCCGCTTTTATTAACCTCAATATCAAGCTGCATTCAAAATTTCATGTTGATATCATGAATGGAAGTACTATTTTTTTTAGTTTTAAATTTTCATACGACACAATCCATTCGTTAGTTCGATTTAGCGTTATGTACAATTTCGATTAATTTTTCCCATGTAACTTTTTTTTTATCATTCGTAGAGAAATGTCGCATTCTAGAAAAGTTCTTAGAATTTAATTTTCTACAAATCTAGATTCTTTCGAAATTGGTCCAGCCACCAGGAGATGAGTTTCTATTCCGACTATAATAGTTAAGATTTTAGAATTCTCCGCTTTTATTAACCTCAATATCAAGCTGCATTCAAAATTTCATGTTGATATCATGAATGGAAGTACTATTTTTTTTAGTTTTAAATTTTCATACGACACAATCCATTCGTTAGTTCGATTTAGCGTTATGTACAATTTCGATTAATTTTTCCCATGTAACTTTTTTTTTATCATTCCTAGAGAAATGTCGCTTTCTAGAAAAGTTCTTAGAATTTAATTTTCTACAAATCTAGATTCTTTCGAAATTGGTCCAGCCACCAGGAGATGAGTTTCTATTCCGACTATAATAGTTAAGATTTTAGAATTCTCCGCTTTTATTAACCTCAATATCAAGCTGCATTCAAAATTTCATGTTGATATCATGAATGGAAGTACTATTTTTTTTAGTTTTAAATTTTCATACGACACAATCCATTCGTTAGTTCGATTTAGCGTTATGTACAATTTCGATTAATTTTTCCCATGTAACTTTTTTTTTATCATTCGTAGAGAAATGTCGCATTCTAGAAAAGTTCTTAGAATTTAATTTTCTACAAATCTAGATTCTTTCGAAATTGGTCCAGCCACCAGGAGATGAGTTTCTATTCTGACTATAATAGTTAAGATTTTAGAATTCTCCGCTTTTATTAACCTCAATATCAAGCTGCATTCAAAATTTCATGTTGATATCATGAATGGAAGTACTATTTTTTTTAGTTTTAAATTTTCATACGACACAATCCATTCGTTAGTTCGATTTAGCGTTATGTACAATTTCGATTAATTTTTCCCATGTAACTTTTTTTTTATCATTCGTAGAGAAATGTCGCTTTCTAGAAAAGTTCTTAGAATTTAATTTTCTACAAATCTAGATTCTTTCGAAATTGGTCCAGCCACCAGGAGATGAGTTTCTATTCTGACTATAATAGTTAAGATTTTAGAATTCTCCGCTTTTATTAACCTCAATATCAAGCTGCATTCAAAATTTCATGTTGATATCATGAATGGAAGTACTATTTTTTTTAGTTTTAAATTTTCATACGACACAATCCATTCGTTAGTTCGATTTAGCGTTATGTACAATTTCGATTAATTTTTCCCATGTAACTTTTTTTTTATCATTCGTAGAGAAATGTCGCATTCTAGAAAAGTTCTTAGAATTTAATTTTCTACAAATCTAGATTCTTTCGAAATTGGTCCAGCCACCAGGAGATGAGTTTCTATTCCGACTATAATAGTTAAGATTTTAGAATTCTCCGCTTTTATTAACCTCAATATCAAGCTGCATTCAAAATTTCATGTTGATATCATGAATGGAAGTACTATTTTTTTTAGTTTTAAATTTTCATACGACACAATCCATTCGTTAGTTCGATTTAGCGTTATGTACAATTTCGATTAATTTTTCCCATGTAACTTTTTTTTTATCATTCCTAGAGAAATGTCGCTTTCTAGAAAAGTTCTTAGAATTTAATTTTCTACAAATCTAGATTCTTTCGAAATTGGTCCAGCCACCAGGAGATGAGTTTCTATTCCGACTATAATAGTTAAGATTTTAGAATTCTCCGCTTTTATTAACCTCAATATCAAGCTGCATTCAAAATTTCATGTTGATATCATGAATGGAAGTACTATTTTTTTTAGTTTTAAATTTTCATACGACACAATCCATTCGTTAGTTCGATTTAGCGTTATGTACAATTTCGATTAATTTTTCCCATGTAACTTTTTTTTTATCATTCGTAGAGAAATGTCGCATTCTAGAAAAGTTCTTAGAATTTAATTTTCTACAAATCTAGATTCTTTCGAAATTGGTCCAGCCACCAGGAGATGAGTTTCTATTCTGACTATAATAGTTAAGATTTTAGAATTCTCCGCTTTTATTAACCTCAATATCAAGCTGCATTCAAAATTTCATGTTGATATCATGAATGGAAGTACTATTTTTTTTAGTTTTAAATTTTCATACGACACAATCCATTCGTTAGTTCGATTTAGCGTTATGTACAATTTCGATTAATTTTTCCCATGTAACTTTTTTTTTATCATTCGTAGAGAAATGTCGCTTTCTAGAAAAGTTCTTAGAATTTAATTTTCTACAAATCTAGATTCTTTCGAAATTGGTCCAGCCACCAGGAGATGAGTTTCTATTCTGACTATAATAGTTAAGATTTTAGAATTCTCCGCTTTTATTAACCTCAATATCAAGCTGCATTCAAAATTTCATGTTGATATCATGAATGGAAGTACTAATTTTTTTAGTTTTAAATTTTCATACGACACAATCCATTCGTTAGTTCGATTTAGCGTTATGTACAATTCCGATTAATTTTTCCCATGTAACTTTTTTTTTATCATTCCTAGAGAAATGTCGCTTTCTAGAAAAGTTCTTAGAATTTAATTTTCTACAAATCTAGATTCTTTCGAAATTGGTCCAGCCACCAGGAGATGAGTTTCTATTCTGACTATAATAGTTAAGATTTTAGAATTCTCCGCTTTTATTAACCTCAATATCAAGCTGCATTCAAAATTTCATGTTGATATCATGAATGGAAGTACTATTTTTTTTAGTTTTAAATTTTCATACGACACAATCCATTCGTTAGTTCGATTTAGCGTTATGTACAATTTCGATTAATTTTTCCCATGTAACTTTTTTTTTATCATTCGTAGAGAAATGTCGCTTTCTAGAAAAGTTCTTAGAATTTAATTTTCTACAAATCTAGATTCTTTCGAAATTGGTCCAGCCACCAGGAGATGAGTTTCTATTCTGACTATAATAGTTAAGATTTTAGAATTCTCCGCTTTTATTAACCTCAATATCAAGCTGCATTCAAAATTTCATGTTGATATCATGAATGGAAGTACTATTTTTTTTAGTTTTAAATTTTCATACGACACAATCCATTCGTTAGTTCGATTTAGCGTTATGTACAATTTCGATTAATTTTTCCCATGTAACTTTTTTTTTATCATTCGTAGAGAAATGTCGCATTCTAGAAAAGTTCTTAGAATTTAATTTTCTACAAATCTAGATTCTTTCGAAATTGGTCCAGCCACCAGGAGATGAGTTTCTATTCTGACTATAATAGTTAAGATTTTAGAATTCTCCGCTTTTATTAACCTCAATATCAAGCTGCATTCAAAATTTCATGTTGATATCATGAATGGAAGTACTAATTTTTTTAGTTTTAAATTTTCATACGACACAATCCATTCGTTAGTTCGATTTAGCGTTATGTACAATTTCGATTAATTTTTCCCATGTAACTTTTTTTTTATCATTCGTAGAGAAATGTCGCATTCTAGAAAAGTTCTTAGAATTTAATTTTCTACAAATCTAGATTCTTTCGAAATTGGTCCAGCCACCAGGAGATGAGTTTCTATTCCGACTATAATAGTTAAGATTTTAGAATTCTCCGCTTTTATTAACCTCAATATCAAGCTGCATTCAAAATTTCATGTTGATATCATGAATGGAAGTACTATTTTTTTTAGTTTTAAATTTTCATACGACACAATCCATTCGTTAGTTCGATTTAGCGTTATGTACAATTTCGATTAATTTTTCCCATGTAACTTTTTTTTTATCATTCGTAGAGAAATGTCGCTTTCTAGAAAAGTTCTTAGAATTTAATTTTCTACAAATCTAGATTCTTTCGAAATTGGTCCAGCCACCAGGAGATGAGTTTCTATTCTGACTATAATAGTTAAGATTTTAGAATTCTCCGCTTTTATTAACCTCAATATCAAGCTGCATTCAAAATTTCATGTTGATATCATGAATGGAAGTACTATTTTTTTTAGTTTTAAATTTTCATACGACACAATCCATTCGTTAGTTCGATTTAGCGTTATGTACAATTTCGATTAATTTTTCCCATGTAACTTTTTTTTATCATTCGTAGAGAAATGTCGCATTCTAGAAAAGTTCTTAGAATTTAATTTTCTACAAATCTAGATTCTTTCGAAATTGGTCCAGCCACCAGGAGATGAGTTTCTATTCTGACTATAATAGTTAAGATTTTAGAATTCTCCGCTTTTATTAACCTCAATATCAAGCTGCATTCAAAATTTCATGTTGATATCATGAATGGAAGTACTTTTTTTTTTTAGTTTTAAATTTTCATACGACACAATCCATTCGTTAGTTCGATTTAGCGTTATGTACAATTTCGATTAATTTTTCCCATGTAACTTTTTTTTTATCATTCGTAGAGAAATGTCGCACTCTAGAAAAGTTCTTAGAATTTAATTTTCTACAAATCTAGATTCTTTCGAAATTGGTCCAGCCACCAGGAGATGAGTTTCTATTCTGACTATAATAGTTAAGATTTTAGAATTCTCCGCTTTTATTAACCTCAATATCAAGCTGCATTCAAAATTTCATGTTGATATCATGAATGGAAGTACTAATTTTTTTAGTTTTAAATTTTCATACGACACAATCCATTCGTTAGTTCGATTTAGCGTTATGTACAATTTCGATTAATTTTTCCCATGTAACTTTTTTTTTATCATTCGTAGAGAAATGTCGCATTCTAGAAAAGTTCTTAGAATTTAATTTTCTACAAATCTAGATTCTTTCGAAATTGGTCCAGCCACCAGGAGATGAGTTTCTATTCTGACTATAATAGTTAAGATTTTAGAATTCTCCGCTTTTATTAACCTCAATATCAAGCTGCATTCAAAATTTCATGTTGATATCATGAATGGAAGTACTATTTTTTTTAGTTTTAAATTTTCATACGACACAATCCATTCGTTAGTTCGATTTAGCGTTATGTACAATTTTGATTAATTTTTCCCATGTAACTTTTTTTTTATCATTCGTAGAGAAATGTCGCATTCTAGAAAAGTTCTTAGAATTTAATTTTCTACAAATCTAGATTCTTTCGAAATTGGTCCAGCCACCAGGAGATGAGTTTCTATTCCGACTATAATAGTTAAGATTTTAGAATTCTCCGCTTTTATTAACCTCAATATCAAGCTGCATTCAAAATTTCATGTTGATATCATGAATGGAAGTACTATTTTTTTTAGTTTTAAATTTTCATACGACACAATCCATTCGTTAGTTCGATTTAGCGTTATGTACAATTTCGATTAATTTTTCCCATGTAACTTTTTTTTATCATTCGTAGAGAAATGTCGCATTCTAGAAAAGTTCTTAGAATTTAATTTTCTACAAATCTAGATTCTTTCGAAATTGGTCCAGCCACCAGGAGATGAGTTTCTATTCTGACTATAATAGTTAAGATTTTAGAATTCTCCGCTTTTATTAACCTCAATATCAAGCTGCATTCAAAATTTCATGTTGATATCATGAATGGAAGTACTAATTTTTTTAGTTTTAAATTTTCATACGACACAATCCATTCGTTAGTTCGATTTAGCGTTATGTACAATTTCGATTAATTTTTCCCATGTAACTTTTTTTTATCATTCGTAGAGAAATGTCGCATTCTAGAAAAGTTCTTAGAATTTAATTTTCTACAAATCTAGATTCTTTCGAAATTGGTCCAGCCACCAGGAGATGAGTTTCTATTCTGACTATAATAGTTAAGATTTTAGAATTCTCCGCTTTTATTAACCTCAATATCAAGCTGCATTCAAAATTTCATGTTGATATCATGAATGGAAGTACTAATTTTTTTAGTTTTAAATTTTCATACGACACAATCCATTCGTTAGTTCGATTTAGCGTTATGTACAATTTCGATTAATTTTTCCCATGTAACTTTTTTTTTATCATTCGTAGAGAAATGTCGCATTCTAGAAAAGTTCTTAGAATTTAATTTTCTACAAATCTAGATTCTTTTGAAATTGGTCCAGCCACCAGGAGATGAGTTTCTATTCTGACTATAATAGTTAAGATTTTAGAATTCTCCGCTTTTATTAACCTCAATATCAAGCTGCATTCAAAATTTCATGTTGATATCATGAATGGAAGTACTATTTTTTTTAGTTTTAAATTTTCATACGACACAATCCATTCGTTAGTTCGATTTAGCGTTATGTACAATTTCGATTAATTTTTCCCATGTAACTTTTTTTTTATCATTCCTAGAGAAATGTCGCATTCTAGAAAAGTTCTTAGAATTTAATTTTCTACAAATCTAGATTCTTTCGAAATTGGTCCAGCCACCAGGAGATGAGTTTCTATTCTGACTATAATAGTTAAGATTTTAGAATTCTCCGCTTTTATTAACCTCAATATCAAGCTGCATTCAAAATTTCATGTTGATATCATGAATGGAAGTACTAATTTTTTTAGTTTTAAATTTTCATACGACACAATCCATTCGTTAGTTCGATTTAGCGTTATGTACAATTTCGATTAATTTTTCCCATGTAACTTTTTTTTTATCATTCGTAGAGAAATGTCGCATTCTAGAAAAGTTCTTAGAATTTAATTTTCTACAAATCTAGATTCTTTCGAAATTGGTCCAGCCACCAGGAGATGAGTTTCTATTCTGACTATAATAGTTAAGATTTTAGAATTCTCCGCTTTTATTAACCTCAATATCAAGCTGCATTCAAAATTTCATGTTGATATCATGAATGGAAGTACTATTTTTTTAGTTTTAAATTTTCATACGACACAATCCATTCGTTAGTTCGATTTAGCGTTATGTACAATTTCGATTAATTTTTCCCATGTAACTTTTTTTTTATCATTCCTAGAGAAATGTCGCATTCTAGAAAAGTTCTTAGAATTTAATTTTCTACAAATCTAGATTCTTTCGAAATTGGTCCAGCCACCAGGAGATGAGTTTCTATTCCGACTATAATAGTTAAGATTTTAGAATTCTCCGCTTTTATTAACCTCAATATCAAGCTGCATTCAAAATTTCATGTTGATATCATGAATGGAAGTACTATTTTTTTTAGTTTTAAATTTTCATACGACACAATCCATTCGTTAGTTCGATTTAGCGTTATGTACAATTTCGATTAATTTTTCCCATGTAACTTTTTTTTTATCATTCCTAGAGAAATGTCGCATTCTAGAAAAGTTCTTAGAATTTAATTTTCTACAAATCTAGATTCTTTCGAAATTGGTCCAGCCACCAGGAGATGAGTTTCTATTCTGACTATAATAGTTAAGATTTTAGAATTCTCCGCTTTTATTAACCTCAATATCAAGCTGCATTCAAAATTTCATGTTGATATCATGAATGGAAGTACTATTTTTTTTAGTTTTAAATTTTCATACGACACAATCCATTCGTTAGTTCGATTTAGCGTTATGTACAATTTCGATTAATTTTTCCCATGTAACTTTTTTTTTATCATTCCTAGAGAAATGTCGCTTTCTAGAAAAGTTCTTAGAATTTAATTTTCTACAAATCTAGATTCTTTCGAAATTGGTCCAGCCACCAGGAGATGAGTTTCTATTCTGACTATAATAGTTAAGATTTTAGAATTCTCCGCTTTTATTAACCTCAATATCAAGCTGCATTCAAAATTTCATGTTGATATCATGAATGGAAGTACTATTTTTTTTAGTTTTAAATTTTCATACGACACAATCCATTCGTTAGTTCGATTTAGCGTTATGTACAATTTCGATTAATTTTTCCCATGTAACTTTTTTTTTATCATTCGTAGAGAAATGTCGCATTCTAGAAAAGTTCTTAGAATTTAATTTTCTACAAATCTAGATTCTTTCGAAATTGGTCCAGCCACCAGGAGATGAGTTTCTATTCCGACTATAATAGTTAAGATTTTAGAATTCTCCGCTTTTATTAACCTCAATATCAAGCTGCATTCAAAATTTCATGTTGATATCATGAATGGAAGTACTAATTTTTTTAGTTTTAAATTTTCATACGACACAATCCATTCGTTAGTTCGATTTAGCGTTATGTACAATTTCGATTAATTTTTCCCATGTAACTTTTTTTTTATCATTCCTAGAGAAATGTCGCATTCTAGAAAAGTTCTTAGAATTTAATTTTCTACAAATCTAGATTCTTTCGAAATTGGTCCAGCCACCAGGAGATGAGTTTCTATTCTGACTATAATAGTTAAGATTTTAGAATTCTCCGCTTTTATTAACCTCAATATCAAGCTGCATTCAAAATTTCATGTTGATATCATGAATGGAAGTACTAATTTTTTTAGTTTTAAATTTTCATACGACACAATCCATTCGTTAGTTCGATTTAGCGTTATGTACAATTTCGATTAATTTTTCCCATGTAACTTTTTTTTTATCATTCGTAGAGAAATGTCGCATTCTAGAAAAGTTCTTAGAATTTAATTTTCTACAAATCTAGATTCTTTCGAAATTGGTCCAGCCACCAGGAGATGAGTTTCTATTCCGACTATAATAGTTAAGATTTTAGAATTCTCCGCTTTTATTAACCTCAATATCAAGCTGCATTCAAAATTTCATGTTGATATCATGAATGGAAGTACTAATTTTTTTAGTTTTAAATTTTCATACGACACAATCCATTCGTTAGTTCGATTTAGCGTTATGTACAATTTCGATTAATTTTTCCCATGTAACTTTTTTTTTATCATTCCTAGAGAAATGTCGCATTCTAGAAAAGTTCTTAGAATTTAATTTTCTACAAATCTAGATTCTTTCGAAATTGGTCCAGCCACCAGGAGATGAGTTTCTATTCTGACTATAATAGTTAAGATTTTAGAATTCTCCGCTTTTATTAACCTCAATATCAAGCTGCATTCAAAATTTCATGTTGATATCATGAATGGAAGTACTAATTTTTTTAGTTTTAAATTTTCATACGACACAATCCATTCGTTAGTTCGATTTAGCGTTATGTACAATTTCGATTAATTTTTCCCATGTAACTTTTTTTTTATCATTCGTAGAGAAATGTCGCATTCTAGAAAAGTTCTTAGAATTTAATTTTCTACAAATCTAGATTCTTTCGAAATTGGTCCAGCCACCAGGAGATGAGTTTCTATTCTGACTATAATAGTTAAGATTTTAGAATTCTCCGCTTTTATTAACCTCAATATCAAGCTGCATTCAAAATTTCATGTTGATATCATGAATGGAAGTACTATTTTTTTAGTTTTAAATTTTCATACGACACAATCCATTCGTTAGTTCGATTTAGCGTTATGTACAATTTCGATTAATTTTTCCCATGTAACTTTTTTTTTATCATTCCTAGAGAAATGTCGCATTCTAGAAAAGTTCTTAGAATTTAATTTTCTACAAATCTAGATTCTTTCGAAATTGGTCCAGCCACCAGGAGATGAGTTTCTATTCCGACTATAATAGTTAAGATTTTAGAATTCTCCGCTTTTATTAACCTCAATATCAAGCTGCATTCAAAATTTCATGTTGATATCATGAATGGAAGTACTATTTTTTTTAGTTTTAAATTTTCATACGACACAATCCATTCGTTAGTTCGATTTAGCGTTATGTACAATTTCGATTAATTTTTCCCATGTAACTTTTTTTTTATCATTCCTAGAGAAATGTCGCATTCTAGAAAAGTTCTTAGAATTTAATTTTCTACAAATCTAGATTCTTTCGAAATTGGTCCAGCCACCAGGAGATGAGTTTCTATTCTGACTATAATAGTTAAGATTTTAGAATTCTCCGCTTTTATTAACCTCAATATCAAGCTGCATTCAAAATTTCATGTTGATATCATGAATGGAAGTACTATTTTTTTTAGTTTTAAATTTTCATACGACACAATCCATTCGTTAGTTCGATTTAGCGTTATGTACAATTTCGATTAATTTTTCCCATGTAACTTTTTTTTTATCATTCCTAGAGAAATGTCGCTTTCTAGAAAAGTTCTTAGAATTTAATTTTCTACAAATCTAGATTCTTTCGAAATTGGTCCAGCCACCAGGAGATGAGTTTCTATTCTGACTATAATAGTTAAGATTTTAGAATTCTCCGCTTTTATTAACCTCAATATCAAGCTGCATTCAAAATTTCATGTTGATATCATGAATGGAAGTACTATTTTTTTTAGTTTTAAATTTTCATACGACACAATCCATTCGTTAGTTCGATTTAGCGTTATGTACAATTTCGATTAATTTTTCCCATGTAACTTTTTTTTTATCATTCGTAGAGAAATGTCGCATTCTAGAAAAGTTCTTAGAATTTAATTTTCTACAAATCTAGATTCTTTCGAAATTGGTCCAGCCACCAGGAGATGAGTTTCTATTCCGACTATAATAGTTAAGATTTTAGAATTCTCCGCTTTTATTAACCTCAATATCAAGCTGCATTCAAAATTTCATGTTGATATCATGAATGGAAGTACTAATTTTTTTAGTTTTAAATTTTCATACGACACAATCCATTCGTTAGTTCGATTTAGCGTTATGTACAATTTCGATTAATTTTTCCCATGTAACTTTTTTTTTATCATTCCTAGAGAAATGTCGCATTCTAGAAAAGTTCTTAGAATTTAATTTTCTACAAATCTAGATTCTTTCGAAATTGGTCCAGCCACCAGGAGATGAGTTTCTATTCTGACTATAATAGTTAAGATTTTAGAATTCTCCGCTTTTATTAACCTCAATATCAAGCTGCATTCAAAATTTCATGTTGATATCATGAATGGAAGTACTAATTTTTTTAGTTTTAAATTTTCATACGACACAATCCATTCGTTAGTTCGATTTAGCGTTATGTACAATTTCGATTAATTTTTCCCATGTAACTTTTTTTTTATCATTCGTAGAGAAATGTCGCATTCTAGAAAAGTTCTTAGAATTTAATTTTCTACAAATCTAGATTCTTTCGAAATTGGTCCAGCCACCAGGAGATGAGTTTCTATTCCGACTATAATAGTTAAGATTTTAGAATTCTCCGCTTTTATTAACCTCAATATCAAGCTGCATTCAAAATTTCATGTTGATATCATGAATGGAAGTACTAATTTTTTTAGTTTTAAATTTTCATACGACACAATCCATTCGTTAGTTCGATTTAGCGTTATGTACAATTTCGATTAATTTTTCCCATGTAACTTTTTTTTTATCATTCCTAGAGAAATGTCGCATTCTAGAAAAGTTCTTAGAATTTAATTTTCTACAAATCTAGATTCTTTCGAAATTGGTCCAGCCACCAGGAGATGAGTTTCTATTCTGACTATAATAGTTAAGATTTTAGAATTCTCCGCTTTTATTAACCTCAATATCAAGCTGCATTCAAAATTTCATGTTGATATCATGAATGGAAGTACTATTTTTTTAGTTTTAAATTTTCATACGACACAATCCATTCGTTAGTTCGATTTAGCGTTATGTACAATTTCGATTAATTTTTCCCATGTAACTTTTTTTTTATCATTCCTAGAGAAATGTCGCATTCTAGAAAAGTTCTTAGAATTTAATTTTCTACAAATCTAGATTCTTTCGAAATTGGTCCAGCCACCAGGAGATGAGTTTCTATTCCGACTATAATAGTTAAGATTTTAGAATTCTCCGCTTTTATTAACCTCAATATCAAGCTGCATTCAAAATTTCATGTTGATATCATGAATGGAAGTACTAATTTTTTTAGTTTTAAATTTTCATACGACACAATCCATTCGTTAGTTCGATTTAGCGTTATGTACAATTTCGATTAATTTTTCCCATGTAACTTTTTTTTTATCATTCGTAGAGAAATGTCGCATTCTAGAAAAGTTCTTAGAATTTAATTTTCTACAAATCTAGATTCTTTCGAAATTGGTCCAGCCACCAGGAGATGAGTTTCTATTCTGACTATAATAGTTAAGATTTTAGAATTCTCCGCTTTTATTAACCTCAATATCAAGCTGCATTCAAAATTTCATGTTGATATCATGAATGGAAGTACTATTTTTTTAGTTTTAAATTTTCATACGACACAATCCATTCGTTAGTTCGATTTAGCGTTATGTACAATTTCGATTAATTTTTCCCATGCAACTTTTTTTTTATCATTCCTAGAGAAATGTCGCATTCTAGAAAAGTTCTTAGAATTTAATTTTCTACAAATCTAGATTCTTTCGAAATTGGTCCAGCCACCAGGAGATGAGTTTCTATTCCGACTATAATAGTTAAGATTTTAGAATTCTCCGCTTTTATTAACCTCAATATCAAGCTGCATTCAAAATTTCATGTTGATATCATGAATGGAAGTACTATTTTTTTTAGTTTTAAATTTTCATACGACACAATCCATTCGTTAGTTCGATTTAGCGTTATGTACAATTTCGATTAATTTTTCCCATGTAACTTTTTTTTTATCATTCCTAGAGAAATGTCGCATTCTAAAAAAGTTCTTAGAATTTAATTTTCTACAAATCTAGATTCTTTCGAAATTGGTCCAGCCACCAGGAGATGAGTTTCTATTCTGACTATAATAGTTAAGATTTTAGAATTCTCCGCTTTTATTAACCTCAATATCAAGCTGCATTCAAAATTTCATGTTGATATCATGAATGGAAGTACTAATTTTTTTAGTTTTAAATTTTCATACGACACAATCCATTCGTTAGTTCGATTTAGCGTTATGTACAATTTCGATTAATTTTTCCCATGTAACTTTTTTTTTATCATTCGTAGAGAAATGTCGCATTCTAGAAAAGTTCTTAGAATTTAATTTTCTACAAATCTAGATTCTTTCGAAATTGGTCCAGCCACCACGAGATGAGTTTCTATTCTGACTATAATAGTTAAGATTTTAGAATTCTCCGCTTTTATTAACCTCAATATCAAGCTGCATTCAAAATTTCATGTTGATATCATGAATGGAAGTACTATTTTTTTTAGTTTTAAATTTTCATACGACACAATCCATTCGTTAGTTCGATTTAGCGTTATGTACAATTTCGATTAATTTTTCCCATGTAACTTTTTTTTTATCATTCCTAGAGAAATGTCGCATTCTAGAAAAGTTCTTAGAATTTAATTTTCTACAAATCTAGATTCTTTCGAAATTGGTCCAGCCACCAGGAGATGAGTTTCTATTCTGACTATAATAGTTAAGATTTTAGAATTCTCCGCTTTTATTAACCTCAATATCAAGCTGCATTCAAAATTTCATGTTGATATCATGAATGGAAGTACTATTTTTTTTAGTTTTAAATTTTCATACGACACAATCCATTCGTTAGTTCGATTTAGCGTTATGTACAATTTCGATTAATTTTTCCCATGTAACTTTTTTTTATCATTCGTAGAGAAATGTCGCATTCTAGAAAAGTTCTTAGAATTTAATTTTCTACAAATCTAGATTCTTTCGAAATTGGTCCAGCCACCAGGAGATGAGTTTCTATTCTGACTATAATAGTTAAGATTTTAGAATTCTCCGCTTTTATTAACCTCAATATCAAGCTGCATTCAAAATTTCATGTTGATATCATGAATGGAAGTACTATTTTTTTTAGTTTTAAATTTTCATACGACACAATCCATTCGTTAGTTCGATTTAGCGTTATGTACAATTTCGATTAATTTTTCCCATGTAACTTTTTTTTATCATTCCTAGAGAAATGTCGCATTCTAGAAAAGTTCTTAGAATTTAATTTTCTACAAATCTAGATTCTTTCGAAATTGGTCCAGCCACCAGGAGATGAGTTTCTATTCTGACTATAATAGTTAAGATTTTAGAATTCTCCGCTTTTATTAACCTCAATATCAAGCTGCATTCAAAATTTCATGTTGATATCATGAATGGAAGTACTAATTTTTTTAGTTTTAAATTTTCATACGACACAATCCATTCGTTAGTTCGATTTAGCGTTATGTACAATTTCGATTAATTTTTCCCATGTAACTTTTTTTTTATCATTCGTAGAGAAATGTCGCATTCTAGAAAAGTTCTTAGAATTTAATTTTCTACAAATCTAGATTCTTTCGAAATTGGTCCAGCCACCAGGAGATGAGTTTCTATTCTGACTATAATAGTTAAGATTTTAGAATTCTCCGCTTTTATTAACCTCAATATCAAGCTGCATTCAAAATTTCATGTTGATATCATGAATGGAAGTACTATTTTTTTTAGTTTTAAATTTTCATACGACACAATCCATTCGTTAGTTCGATTTAGCGTTATGTACAATTTCGATTAATTTTTCCCATGTAACTTTTTTTTTATCATTCGTAGAGAAATGTCGCATTCTAGAAAAGTTCTTAGAATTTAATTTTCTACAAATCTAGATTCTTTCGAAATTGGTCCAGCCACCAGGAGATGAGTTTCTATTCTGACTATAATAGTTAAGATTTTAGAATTCTCCGCTTTTATTAACCTCAATATCAAGCTGCATTCAAAATTTCATGTTGATATCATGAATGGAAGTACTATTTTTTTTAGTTTTAAATTTTCATACGACACAATCCATTCGTTAGTTCGATTTAGCGTTATGTACAATTTCGATTAATTTTTCCCATGTAACTTTTTTTTTATCATTCCTAGAGAAATGTCGCATTCTAGAAAAGTTCTTAGAATTTAATTTTCTACAAATCTAGATTCTTTCGAAATTGGTCCAGCCACCAGGAGATGAGTTTCTATTCTGACTATAATAGTTAAGATTTTAGAATTCTCCGCTTTTATTAACCTCAATATCAAGCTGCATTCAAAATTTCATGTTGATATCATGAATGGAAGTACTATTTTTTTTAGTTTTAAATTTTCATACGACACAATCCATTCGTTAGTTCGATTTAGCGTTATGTACAATTTCGATTAATTTTTCCCATGTAACTTTTTTTTTATCATTCGTAGAGAAATGTCGCATTCTAGAAAAGTTCTTAGAATTTAATTTTCTACAAATCTAGATTCTTTCGAAATTGGTCCAGCCACCAGGAGATGAGTTTCTATTCTGACTATAATAGTTAAGATTTTAGAATTCTCCGCTTTTATTAACCTCAATATCAAGCTGCATTCAAAATTTCATGTTGATATCATGAATGGAAGTACTAATTTTTTTAGTTTTAAATTTTCATACGACACAATCCATTCGTTAGTTCGATTTAGCGTTATGTACAATTTCGATTAATTTTTCCCATGTAACTTTTTTTTTATCATTCCTAGAGAAATGTCGCATTCTAGAAAAGTTCTTAGAATTTAATTTTCTACAAATCTAGATTCTTTCGAAATTGGTCCAGCCACCAGGAGATGAGTTTCTATTCTGACTATAATAGTTAAGATTTTAGAATTCTCCGCTTTTATTAACCTCAATATCAAGCTGCATTCAAAATTTCATGTTGATATCATGAATGGAAGTACTATTTTTTTTAGTTTTAAATTTTCATACGACACAATCCATTCGTTAGTTCGATTTAGCGTTATGTACAATTTCGATTAATTTTTCCCATGTAACTTTTTTTTTATCATTCCTAGAGAAATGTCGCATTCTAGAAAAGTTCTTAGAATTTAATTTTCTACAAATCTAGATTCTTTCGAAATTGGTCCAGCCACCAGGAGATGAGTTTCTATTCTGACTATAATAGTTAAGATTTTAGAATTCTCCGCTTTTATTAACCTCAATATCAAGCTGCATTCAAAATTTCATGTTGATATCATGAATGGAAGTACTATTTTTTTTAGTTTTAAATTTTCATACGACACAATCCATTCGTTAGTTCGATTTAGCGTTATGTACAATTTCGATTAATTTTTCCCATGTAACTTTTTTTTTATCATTCCTAGAGAAATGTCGCATTCTAGAAAAGTTCTTAGAAATTAATTTTCTACAAATCTAGATTCTTTCGAAATTGGTCCAGCCACCAGGAGATGAGTTTCTATTCTGACTATAATAGTTAAGATTTTAGAATTCTCCGCTTTTATTAACCTCAATATCAAGCTGCATTCAAAATTTCATGTTGATATCATGAATGGAAGTACTATTTTTTTTAGTTTTAAATTTTCATACGACACAATCCATTCGTTAGTTCGATTTAGCGTTATGTACAATTTCGATTAATTTTTCCCATGTAACTTTTTTTTTATCATTCCTAGAGAAATGTCGCATTCTAGAAAAGTTCTTAGAATTTAATTTTCTACAAATCTAGATTCTTTCGAAATTGGTCCAGCCACCAGGAGATGAGTTTCTATTCTGACTATAATAGTTAAGATTTTAGAATTCTCCGCTTTTATTAACCTCAATATCAAGCTGCATTCAAAATTTCATGTTGATATCATGAATGGAAGTACTAATTTTTTTAGTTTTAAATTTTCATACGACACAATCCATTCGTTAGTTCGATTTAGCGTTATGTACAATTTCGATTAATTTTTCCCATGTAACTTTTTTTTTATCATTCGTAGAGAAATGTCGCATTCTAGAAAAGTTCTTAGAATTTAATTTTCTACAAATCTAGATTCTTTCGAAAATGGTCCAGCCACCAGGAGATGAGTTTCTATTCTGACTATAATAGTTAAGATTTTAGAATTCTCCGCTTTTATTAACCTCAATATCAAGCTGCATTCAAAATTTCATGTTGATATCATGAATGGAAGTACTATTTTTTTTAGTTTTAAATTTTCATACGACACAATCCATTCGTTAGTTCGATTTAGCGTTATGTACAATTTCGATTAATTTTTCCCATGTAACTTTTTTTTTATCATTCGTAGAGAAATGTCGCATTCTAGAAAAGTTCTTAGAATTTAATTTTCTACAAATCTAGATTCTTTCGAAATTGGTCCAGCCACCAGGAGATGAGTTTCTATTCTGACTATAATAGTTAAGATTTTAGAATTCTCCGCTTTTATTAACCTCAATATCAAGCTGCATTCAAAATTTCATGTTGATATCATGAATGGAAGTACTATTTTTTTTAGTTTTAAATTTTCATACGACACAATCCATTCGTTAGTTCGATTTAGCGTTATGTACAATTTCGATTAATTTTTCCCATGTAACTTTTTTTTTATCATTCCTAGAGAAATGTCGCTTTCTAGAAAAGTTCTTAGAATTTAATTTTCTACAAATCTAGATTCTTTCGAAATTGGTCCAGCCACCAGGAGATGAGTTTCTATTCTGACTATAATAGTTAAGATTTTAGAATTCTCCGCTTTTATTAACCTCAATATCAAGCTGCATTCAAAATTTCATGTTGATATCATGAATGGAAGTACTATTTTTTTTAGTTTTAAATTTTCATACGACACAATCCATTCGTTAGTTCGATTTAGCGTTATGTACAATTTCGATTAATTTTTCCCATGTAACTTTTTTTTTATCATTCGTAGAGAAATGTCGCATTCTAGAAAAGTTCTTAGAATTTAATTTTCTACAAATCTAGATTCTTTCGAAATTGGTCCAGCCACCAGGAGATGAGTTTCTATTCTGACTATAATAGTTAAGATTTTAGAATTCTCCGCTTTTATTAACCTCAATATCAAGCTGCATTCAAAATTTCATGTTGATATCATGAATGGAAGTACTAATTTTTTTAGTTTTAAATTTTCATACGACACAATCCATTCGTTAGTTCGATTTAGCGTTATGTACAATTTCGATTAATTTTTCCCATGTAACTTTTTTTTTATCATTCCTAGAGAAATGTCGCATTCTAGAAAAGTTCTTAGAATTTAATTTTCTACAAATCTAGATTCTTTCGAAATTGGTCCAGCCACCAGGAGATGAGTTTCTATTCTGACTATAATAGTTAAGATTTTAGAATTCTCCGCTTTTATTAACCTCAATATCAAGCTGCATTCAAAATTTCATGTTGATATCATGAATGGAAGTACTATTTTTTTTATTTTACTTTGGTTTTTATCAATTGTAATGGTGTATTGTGATTGTTCCGTATATTGGTCTATTTCAGCACTCTCGGCTTAATTACACAACCGTAGGAAATTCTTCCATTTGCGTCAATCTGTATAACAACGACCATGATAATCGACACCTACTTATACACAATCAACTTCCCAACCACCCCATACATTTTTCTTTCCTTTAACGCTGGATCGCGGATAAATTTGAATTTTTTTGACTTATAGATGGCTAATGTGTAAGAATCACAACAATCAGTTTCGAACAGACGAGATTAATGATTTGAAAAAATCAGTCTTCTCATCAGGTCGCGACGACTGATGTTGTTTATTACATTGAAATATTTTCTATATATATAGACCATACCATGTAGTTGTACTACTAGCGAATTACTGCGTAGCGTACGAAATTTTTGATTCTTTCACATTTCCATCTATATTCTATTTTAACAATTAACTTTTCGAATTCACGAATTTTTTATATTTTACTTTGGTTTTTATCAATTGTAATAGTGTATTGTGATTGTTCCGTATATTGGTCTATTTCAGCACTCTCGACTTAATTACACAACCGTAGGAAATTCTTCCATTTGCGTCAATCTGTATGACAACGACCATGATAATCGACACCTACTTATACACAATCAACTTCCCAACCACCCCATACATTTTTCTTTCCTTTAACGCTGGATCGCGGATAAATTTGAATTTTTTTGACTTATAGATGGCTAATGTGTAAGAATCACAACAATCAGTTTCGAACAGACGAGATTAATGATTTGAAAAAATCAGTCTTCTCATCAGGTCGCGACGACTGATGTTGTTTATTACATTGAAATATTTTCTATATATATAGACCATACCATGTAGTTGTACTACTAGCGAATTACTGCGTAGCGTACGAAATTTTTGATTCTTTCACATTTCCATCTATATTCTATTTTAACAATTAACTTTTCGAATTCACGAATTTTTTATATTTTACTTTGGTTTTTATCAATTGTAATGGTGTATTGTGATTGTTCCGTATATTGGTCTATTTCAGCACTCTCGACTTAATTACACAACCGTAGGAAATTCTTCCATTTGCGTCAATCTGTATGACAACGACCATGATAATCGACACCTACTTATACACAATCAACTTCCCAACCACCCCATATATTTTTCTTTCCTTTAACGCTGGATCGCGGATAAATTTGAATTTTTTTGACTTATAGATGGCTAATGTGTAAGAATCACAACAATCAGTTTCGAACAGACGAGATTAATGATTTGAAAAAATCAGTCTTCTCATCAGGTCGCGACGACTGATGTTGTTTATTACATTGAAATATTTTCTATATATATAGACCATACCATGTAGTTGTACTACTAGCGAATTACTGCGTAGCGTACGAAATTTTTGATTCTTTCACATTTCCATCTATATTCTATTTTAACAATTAACTTTTCGAATTCACGGATTTTTTATATTTTACTTTGGTTTTTATCAATTGTAATGGTGTATTGTGATTGTTCCGTATATTGGTCTATTTCAGCACTCTCGACTTAATTACACAACCGTAGAAAATTCTTCCATTTGCGTCAATCTGTATGACAACGACCATGATAATCGACACCTACTTATACACAATCAACTTCCCAACCACCCCATACATTTTTCTTTCCTTTAACGCTGGATCGCGGATAAATTTGAATTTTTTTGACTTATAGATGGCTAATGTGTAAGAATCACAACAATCAGTTTCGAACAGACGAGATTAATGATTTGAAAAAATCAGTCTTCTCATCAGGTCGCGACGACTGATGTTGTTTATTGCATTGAAATATTTTCTATATATATAGACCATACCATGTAGTTGTACTACTAGCGAATTACTGCGTAGCGTACGAAATTTTTGATTCTTACGCATTTCCATCTATATTCTATTTTAACAATTAACTTTTCGAATTCACGAATTTTTTATATTTTACTTTGGTTTTTATCAATTGTAATGGTGTATTGTGATTGTTCCGTATATTGGTCTATTTCAGCACTCTCGACTTAATTACACAACCGTAGGAAATTCTTCCATTTGCGTCAATCTGTATGACAACGACCATGATAATCGACACCTACTTATACACAATCAACTTCCCAACCACCCCATACATTTTTCTTTCCTTTAACGCTGGATCGCGGATAAATTTGAATTTTTTTGACTTATAGATGGCTAATGTGTAAGAATCACAACAATCAGTTTCGAACAGACGAGATTAATGATTTGAAAAAATCAGTCTTCTCATCAGGTCGCGACGACTGATGTTGTTTATTACATTGAAATATTTTCTATATATATAGACCATACCATGTAGTTGTACTACTAGCGAATTACTGCGTAGCGTACGAAATTTTTGATTCTTTCACATTTCCATCTATATTCTATTTTAACAATTAACTTTTCGAATTCACGAATTTTTTATATTTTACTTTGGTTTTTATCAATTGTAATGGTGTATTGTGATTGTTCCGTATATTGGTCTATTTCAGCACTCTCGACTTAATTACACAACCGTAGGAAATTCTTCCATTTGCGTCAATCTGTATGACAACGACCATGATAATCGACACCTACTTATACACAATCAACTTCCCAACCACCCCATACATTTTTCTTTCCTTTAACGCTGGATCGCGGATAAATTTGAATTTTTTTGACTTATAGATGGCTAATGTGTAAGAATCACAACAATCAGTTTCGAACAGACGAGATTAATGATTTGAAAAAATCAAACTTCTCATCAGGTCGCGACGACTGATGTTGTTTATTACATTGAAATATTTTCTATATATATAGACCATAATCTCGTCTGTTCGAAACTGATTGTTGTGATTCTTACACATTAGCCATCTATAAGTCAAAAAAATTCAAATTTATCCGCGATCCAGCGTTAAAGGAAAGAAAAATGTATGGGGTGGTTGGGAAGTTGATTGTGTATAAGTAGGTGTCGATTATCATGGTCGTTGTCATACAGATTGACGCAAATGGAAGAATTTCCTACGTTTGTGTAATTAAGTCGAGAGTGCTGAAATAGACCAATATACGGAACAATCACAATACACCATTACAATTGATAAAAACCAAAGTAAAATATAAAAAATTCGTGAATTCGAAAAGTTAATTGTTAAAATAGAATATAGATGGAAATGTGAAAGAATCAAAAATTTCGTACGCTACGCAGTAATTCGCTAGTAGTACAACTACATGGTATGGTCTATATATATAGAAAATATTTCAATGTAATAAACAACATCAGTCGTCGCGACCTGATGAGAAGACTGATTTTTTCAAATCATTAATCTCGTCTGTTCGAAACTGATTGTTGTGATTCTTACACATTAGCCATCTATAAGTCAAAAAAATTTCAAATTTATCCGCGATCCAGCGTTAAAGGAAAGAAAAATGTATGGGGTGGTTGGGAAGTTGATTGTGTATAAGTAGGTGTCGATTATCATGGTCGTTGTCATACAGATTGACGCAAATGGAAGAATTTCCTACGGTTGTGTAATTAAGTCGAGAGTGCTGAAATAGACCAATATACGGAACAATCACAATACACCATTACAATTGATAAAAACCAAAGTAAAATATAAAAAATTCGTGAATTCGAAAAGTTAATTGTTAAAATAGAATATAGATGGAAATGTGAAAGAATCCAAAAATTTCGTACGCTACGCAGTAATTCGCTAGTAGTACAACTACATGGTATGGTCTATATATATAGAAAATATTTCAATGTAATAAACAACATCAGTCGTCGCGACCTGATGAGAAGACTGATTTTTTCAAATCATTAATCTCGTCTGTTCGAAACTGATTGTTGTGATTCTTACACATTAGCCATCTATAAGTCAAAAAAATTCAAATTTATCCGCGATCCAGCGTTAAAGGAAAAAAAAATGTATGGGGTGGTTGGGAAGTTGATTGTGTATAAGTAGGTGTCGATTATCATGGTCGTTGTCATACAGATTGACGCAAATGGAAGAATTTCCTACGGTTGTGTAATTAAGTCGAGAGTGCTGAAATAGACCAATATACGGAACAATCACAATACACCATTACAATTGATAAAAACCAAAGTAAAATATAAAAAATTCGTGAATTCGAAAAGTTAATTGTTAAAATAGAATATAGATGGAAATGTGAAAGAATCAAAAATTTCGTACGCTACGCAGTAATTCGCTAGTAGTACAACTACATGGTATGGTCTATATATATAGAAAATATTTCAATGTAATAAACAACATCAGTCGTCGCGACCTGATGAGAAGACTGATTTTTTCAAATCATTAATCTCGTCTGTTCGAAACTGATTGTTGTGATTCTTACACATTAGCCATCTATAAGTCAAAAAAATTCAAATTTATCCGCGATCCAGCGTTAAAGGAAAGAAAAATGTATGGGGTGGTTGGGAAGTTGATTGTGTATAAGTAGGTGTCGATTATCATGGTCGTTGTCATACAGATTGACGCAAATGGAAGAATTTCCTACGTTTGTTTAATTAAGTCGAGAGTGCTGAAATAGACCAATATACGGAACAATCACAATACACCATTACAATTGATAAAAACCAAAGTAAAATATAAAAAATTCGTGAATTCGAAAAGTTAATTGTTAAAATAGAATATAGATGGAAATGTGAAAGAATCAAAAATTTCGTACGCTACGCAGTAATTCGCTAGTAGTACAACTACATGGTATGGTCTATATATATAGAAAATATTTCAATGTAATAAACAACATCAGTCGTCGCGACCTGATGAGAAGACTGATTTTTTCAAATCATTAATCTCGTCTGTTCGAAACTGATTGTTGTGATTCTTACACATTAGCCATCTATAAGTCAAAAAAATTCAAATTTATCCGCGATCCAGCGTTAAAGGAAAGAAAAATGTATGGGGTGGTTGGGAAGTTGATTGTGTATAAGTAGGTGTCGATTATCATGGTCGTTGTCATACAGATTGACGCAAATGGAAGAATTTCCTACGGTTGTGTAATTAAGTCGAGAGTGCTGAAATAGACCAATATACGGAACAATCACAATACACCATTACAATTGATAAAAACCAAAGTAAAATATAAAAAATTCGTGAATTCGAAAAGTTAATTGTTAAAATAGAATATAGATGGAAATGTGAAAGAATCAAAAATTTCGTACGCTACGCAGTAATTCGCTAGTAGTACAACTACATGGTATGGTCTATATATATAGAAAATATTTCAATGTAATAAACAACATCAGTCGTCGCGACCTGATGAGAAGACTGATTTTTTCAAATCATTAATCTCGTCTGTTCGAAACTGATTGTTGTGATTCTTACACATTAGCCATCTATAAGTCAAAAAAATTCAAATTTATCCGCGATCCAGCGTTAAAGGAAAGAAAAATGTATGGGGTGGTTGGGAAGTTGATTGTGTATAAGTAGGTGTCGATTATCATGGTCGTTGTCATACAGATTGACGCAAATGGAAGAATTTCCTACGGTTGTGTAATTAAGTCGAGAGTGCTGAAATAGACCAATATACGGAACAATCACAATACACCATTACAATTGATAAAAACCAAAGTAAAATATAAAAAATTCGTGAATTCGAAAAGTTAATTGTTAAAATAGAATATAGATGGAAATGTGAAAGAATCAAAAATTTCGTACGCTACGCAGTAATTCGCTAGTAGTACAACTACATGGTATGGTCTATATATATAGAAAATATTTCAATGTAATAAACAACATCAGTCGTCGCGACCTGATGAGAAGACTGATTTTTTCAAATCATTAATCTCGTCTGTTCGAAACTGATTGTTGTGATTCTTACACATTAGCCATCTATAAGTCAAAAAAAAAATTCAAATTTATCCGCGATCCAGCGTTAAAGGAAAGAAAAATGTATGGGGTGGTTGGGAAGTTGATTGTGTATAAGTAGGTGTCGATTATCATGGTCGTTGTCATACAGATTGACGCAAATGGAAGAATTTCCTACGGTTGTGTAATTAAGTCGAGAGTGCTGAAATAGACCAATATACGGAACAATCACAATACACCATTACAATTGATAAAAACCAAAGGAAAATATAAAAAATTCGTGAATTCGAAAAGTTAATTGTTAAAATAGAATATAGATGGAAATGTGAAAGAATCAAAAATTTCGTACGCTACGCAGTAATTCGCTAGTAGTACAACTACATGGTATGGTCTATATATATAGAAAATATTTCAATGTAATAAACAACATCAGTCGTCGTGACCTGATGAGAAGACTGATTTTTTCAAATCATTAATCTCGTCTGTTCGAAACTGATTGTTGTGATTCTTACACATTAGCCATCTATAAGTCAAAAAAATTCATATTTTTTTTAGTTTTAAATTTTCATACGACACAATCCATTCGTTAGTTCGATTTAGCGTTATGTACAATTTCGATTAATTTTTCCCATGTAACTTTTTTTTTATCATTCCTAGAGAAATGTCGCATTCTAGAAAAGTTCTTAGAATTTAATTTTCTACAAATCTAGATTCTTTCGAAATTGGTCCAGCCACCAGGAGATGAGTTTCTATTCTGACTATAATAGTTAAGATTTTAGAATTCTCCGCTTTTATTAACCTCAATATCAAGCTGCATTCAAAATTTCATGTTGATATCATGAATGGAAGTACTAATTTTTTTAGTTTTAAATTTTCATACGACACAATCCATTCGTTAGTTCGATTTAGCGTTATGTACAATTTCGATTAATTTTTCCCATGTAACTTTTTTTTTATCATTCGTAGAGAAATGTCGCATTCTAGAAAAGTTCTTAGAATTTAATTTTCTACAAATCTAGATTCTTTCGAAATTGGTCCAGCCACCAGGAGATGAGTTTCTATTCCGACTATAATAGTTAAGATTTTAGAATTCTCCGCTTTTATTAACCTCAATATCAAGCTGCATTCAAAATTTCATGTTGATATCATGAATGGAAGTACTAATTTTTTTAGTTTTAAATTTTCATACGACACAATCCATTCGTTAGTTCGATTTAGCGTTATATACAATTTCGATTAATTTTTCCCATGTAACTTTTTTTTTATCATTCGTAGAGAAATGTTGCATTCTAGAAAAGTTCTTAGAATTTAATTTTCTACAAATCTAGATTCTTTCGAAATTGGTCCAGCCACCAGGAGATGAGTTTCTATTCTGACTATAATAGTTAAGATTTTAGAATTCTCCGCTTTTATTAACCTCAATATCAAGCTGCATTCAAAATTTCATGTTGATATCATGAATGGAAGTACTATTTTTTTGAGTTTTAAATTTTCATACGACACAATCCATTCGTTAGTTCGATTTAGCGTTATGTACAATTTCGATTAATTTTTCCCATGTAACTTTTTTTTTATCATTCCTAGAGAAATGTCGCATTCTAGAAAAGTTCTTAGAATTTAATTTTCTACAAATCTAGATTCTTTCGAAATTGGTCCAGCCACCAGGAGATGAGTTTCTATTCTGACTATAATAGTTAAGATTTTAGAATTCTCCGCTTTTATTAACCTCAATATCAAGCTGCATTCAAAATTTCATGTTGATATCATGAATGGAAGTACTATTTTTTTTAGTTTTAAATTTTCATACGACACAATCCATTCGTTAGTTCGATTTAGCGTTATGTACAATTTCGATTAATTTTTCCCATGTAACTTTTTTTTTATCATTCCTAGAGAAATGTCGCATTCTAGAAAAGTTCTTAGAATTTAATTTTCTACAAATCTAGATTCTTTCGAAATTGGTCCAGCCACCAGGAGATGAGTTTCTATTCTGACTATAATAGTTAAGATTTTAGAATTCTCCGCTTTTATTAACCTCAATATCAAGCTGCATTCAAAATTTCATGTTGATATCATGAATGGAAGTACTATTTTTTTTAGTTTTAAATTTTCATACGACACAATCCATTCGTTAGTTCGATTTAGCGTTATGTACAATTTCGATTAATTTTTCCCATGTAACTTTTTTTTTATCATTCCTAGAGAAATGTCGCATTCTAGAAAAGTTCTTAGAATTTAATTTTCTACAAATCTAGATTCTTTCGAAATTGGTCCAGCCACCAGGAGATGAGTTTCTATTCCGACTATAATAGTTAAGATTTTAGAATTCTCCGCTTTTATTAACCTCAATATCAAGCTGCATTCAAAATTTCATGTTGATATCATGAATGGAAGTACTATTTTTTTAGTTTTAAATTTTCATACGACACAATCCATTCGTTAGTTCGATTTAGCGTTATGTACAATTTCGATTAATTTTTCCCATGTAACTTTTTTTTTATCATTCGTAGAGAAATGTCGCATTCTAGAAAAGTTCTTAGAATTTAATTTTCTACAAATCTAGATTCTTTCGAAATTGGTCCAGCCACCAGGAGATGAGTTTCTATTCCGACTATAATAGTTAAGATTTTAGAATTCTCCGCTTTTATTAACCTCAATATCAAGCTGCATTCAAAATTTCATGTTGATATCATGAATGGAAGTACTATTTTTTTTAGTTTTAAATTTTCATACGACACAATCCATTCGTTAGTTCGATTTAGCGTTATGTACAATTTCGATTAATTTTTCCCATGTAACTTTTTTTTTATCATTCGTAGAGAAATGTCGCATTCTAGAAAAGTTCTTAGAATTTAATTTTCTACAAATCTAGATTCTTTCGAAATTGGTCCAGCCACCAGGAGATGAGTTTCTATTCTGACTATAATAGTTAAGATTTTAGAATTCTCCGCTTTTATTAACCTCAATATCAAGCTGCATTCAAAATTTCATGTTGATATCATGAATGGAAGTACTATTTTTTTTAGTTTTAAATTTTCATACGACACAATCCATTCGTTAGTTCGATTTAGCGTTATGTACAATTTCGATTAATTTTTCCCATGTAACTTTTTTTTTTATCATTCGTAGAGAAATGTCGCATTCTAGAAAAGTGCTTAGAATTTAATTTTCTACAAATCTAGATTCTTTCGAAATTGGTCCAGCCACCAGGAGATGAGTTTCTATTCTGACTATAATAGTTAAGATTTTAGAATTCTCCGCTTTTATTAACCTCAATATCAAGCTGCATTCAAAATTTCATGTTGATATCATGAATGGAAGTACTATTTTTTTTAGTTTTAAATTTTCATACGACACAATCCATTCGTTAGTTCGATTTAGCGTTATGTACAATTTCGATTAATTTTTCCCATGTAACTTTTTTTTTATCATTCGTAGAGAAATGTCGCATTCTAGAAAAGTTCTTAGAATTTAATTTTCTACAAATCTAGATTCTTTCGAAATTGGTCCAGCCACCAGGAGATGAGTTTCTATTCTGACTATAATAGTTAAGATTTTAGAATTCTCCGCTTTTATTAACCTCAATATCAAGCTGCATTCAAAATTTCATGTTGATATCATGAATGGAAGTACTATTTTTTTGAGTTTTAAATTTTCATACGACACAATCCATTCGTTAGTTCGATTTAGCGTTATGCACAATTTCGATTAATTTTTCCCATGTAACTTTTTTTTTATCATTCCTAGAGAAATGTCGCATTCTAGAAAAGTTCTTAGAATTTAATTTTCTACAAATCTAGATTCTTTCGAAATTGGTCCAGCCACCAGGAGATGAGTTTCTATTCTGACTATAATAGTTAAGATTTTAGAATTCTCCGCTTTTATTAACCTCAATATCAAGCTGCATTCAAAATTTCATGTTGATATCATAAATGGAAGTACTATTTTTTTTAGTTTTAAATTTTCATACGACACAATCCATTCGTTAGTTCGATTTAGCGTTATGTACAATTTCGATTAATTTTTCCCATGTAACTTTTTTTTTATCATTCCTAGAGAAATGTCGCATTCTAGAAAAGTTCTTAGAATTTAATTTTCTACAAATCTAGATTCTTTCGAAATTGGTCCAGCCACCAGGAGATGAGTTTCTATTCTGACTATAATAGTTAAGATTTTAGAATTCTCCGCTTTTATTAACCTCAATATCAAGCTGCATTCAAAATTTCATGTTGATATCATGAATGGAAGTACTATTTTTTTTAGTTTTAAATTTTCATACGACACAATCCATTCGTTAGTTCGATTTAGCGTTATGTACAATTTCGATTAATTTTTCCCATGTAACTTTTTTTTTATCATTCCTAGAGAAATGTCGCATTCTAGAAAAGTTCTTAGAATTTAATTTTCTACAAATCTAGATTCTTTCGAAATTGGTCCAGCCACCAGGAGATGAGTTTCTATTCCGACTATAATAGTTAAGATTTTAGAATTCTCCGCTTTTATTAACCTCAATATCAAGCTGCATTCAAAATTTCATGTTGATATCATGAATGGAAGTACTATTTTTTTAGTTTTAAATTTTCATACGACACAATCCATTCGTTAGTTCGATTTAGCGTTATGTACAATTTCGATTAATTTTTCCCATGTAACTTTTTTTTTATCATTCGTAGAGAAATGTCGCATTCTAGAAAAGTTCTTAGAATTTAATTTTCTACAAATCTAGATTCTTTCGAAATTGGTCCAGCCACCAGGAGATGAGTTTCTATTCTGACTATAATAGTTAAGATTTTAGAATTCTCCGCTTTTATTAACCTCAATATCAAGCTGCATTCAAAATTTCATGTTGATATCATGAATGGAAGTACTATTTTTTTTAGTTTTAAATTTTCATACGACACAATCCATTCGTTAGTTCGATTTAGCGTTATGTACAATTTCGATTAATTTTTCCCATGTAACTTTTTTTTTATCATTCCTAGAGAAATGTCGCATTCTAGAAAAGTTCTTAGAATTTAATTTTCTACAAATCTAGATTCTTTCGAAATTGGTCCAGCCACCAGGAGATGAGTTTCTATTCCGACTATAATAGTTAAGATTTTAGATTTCTCCGCTTTTATTAACCTCAATATCAAGCTGCATTCAAAATTTCATGTTGATATCATGAATGGAAGTACTATTTTTTTTAGTTTTAAATTTTCATACGACACAATCCATTCGTTAGTTCGATTTAGCGTTATGTACAATTTCGATTAATTTTTCCCATGTAACTTTTTTTTTATCATTCCTAGAGAAATGTCGCATTCTAGAAAAGTTCTTAGAATTTAATTTTCTACAAATCTAGATTCTTTCGAAATTGGTCCAGCCACCAGGAGATGAGTTTCTATTCCGACTATAATAGTTAAGATTTTAGAATTCTCCGCTTTTATTAACCTCAATATCAAGCTGCATTCAAAATTTCATGTTGATATCATGAATGGAAGTACTATTTTTTTTAGTTTTAAATTTTCATACGACACAATCCATTCGTTAGTTCGATTTAGCGTTATGTACAATTTCGATTAATTTTTCCCATGTAACTTTTTTTTTATCATTCGTAGAGAAATGTCGCATTCTAGAAAAGTTCTTAGAATTTAATTTTCTACAAATCTAGATTCTTTCGAAATTGGTCCAGCCACCAGGAGATGAGTTTCTATTCTGACTATAATAGTTAAGATTTTAGAATTCTCCGCTTTTATTAACCTCAATATCAAGCTGCATTCAAAATTTCATGTTGATATCATGAATGGAAGTACTATTTTTTTTAGTTTTAAATTTTCATACGACACAATCCATTCGTTAGTTCGATTTAGCGTTATGTACAATTTCGATTAATTTTTCCCATGTAACTTTTTTTTTATCATTCGTAGAGAAATGTCGCATTCTAGAAAAGTTCTTAGAATTTAATTTTCTACAAATCTAGATTCTTTCGAAATTGGTCCAGCCACCAGGAGATGAGTTTCTATTCCGACTATAATAGTTAAGATTTTAGAATTCTCCGCTTTTATTAACCTCAATATCAAGCTGCATTCAAAATTTCATGTTGATATCATGAATGGAAGTACTATTTTTTTTAGTTTTAAATTTTCATACGACACAATCCATTCGTTAGTTCGATTTAGCGTTATGTACAATTTCGATTAATTTTTCCCATGTAACTTTTTTTTTATCATTCCTAGAGAAATGTCGCATTCTAGAAAAGTTCTTAGAATTTAATTTTCTACAAATCTAGATTCTTTCGAAATTGGTCCAGCCACCAGGAGATGAGTTTCTATTCTGACTATAATAGTTAAGATTTTAGAATTCTCCGCTTTTATTAACCTCAATATCAAGCTGCATTCAAAATTTCATGTTGATATCATGAATGGAAGTACTATTTTTTTTAGTTTTAAGTTTTCATACGACACAATCCATTCGTTAGTTCGATTTAGCGTTATGTACAATTTCGATTAATTTTTCCCATGTAACTTTTTTTTTATCATTCGTAGAGAAATGTCGCATTCTAGAAAAGTTCTTAGAATTTAATTTTCTACAAATCTAGATTCTTTCAAAATTGGTCCAGCCACCAGGAGATGAGTTTCTATTCTGACTATAATAGTTAAGATTTTAGAACTCTCCGCTTTTATTAACCTCAATATCAAGCTGCATTCAAAATTTCATGTTGATATCATGAATGGAAGTACTATTTTTTTTAGTTTTAAATTTTCATACGACACAATCCATTCGTTAGTTCGATTTAGCGTTATGTACAATTTCGATTAATTTTTCCCATGTAACTTTTTTTTTATCATTCGTAGAGAAATGTCGCATTCTAGAAAAGTTCTTAGAATTTAATTTTCTACAAATCTAGATTCTTTCGAAATTGGTCCAGCCACCAGGAGATGAGTTTCTATTCCGACTATAATAGTTAAGATTTTAGAATTCTCCGCTTTTATTAACCTCAATATCAAGCTGCATTCAAAATTTCATGTTGATATCATGAATGGAAGTACTATTTTTTTTAGTTTTAAATTTTCATACGACACAATCCATTCGTTAGTTCGATTTAGCGTTATGTACAATTTCGATTAATTTTTCCCATGTAACTTTTTTTTTATCATTCCTAGAGAAATGTCGCATTCTAGAAAAGTTCTTAGAATTTAATTTTCTACAAATCTAGATTCTTTCGAAATTGGTCCAGCCACCAGGAGATGAGTTTCTATTCTGACTATAATAGTTAAGATTTTAGAATTCTCCGCTTTTATTAACCTCAATATCAAGCTGCATTCAAAATTTCATGTTGATATCATGAATGGAAGTACTATTTTTTTTAGTTTTAAATTTTCATACGACACAATCCATTCGTTAGTTCGATTTAGCGTTATGTACAATTTCGATTAATTTTTCCCATGTAACTTTTTTTTTATCATTCGTAGAGAAATGTCGCATTCTAGAAAAGTTCTTAGAATTTAATTTTCTACAAATCTAGATTCTTTCGAAATTGGTCCAGCCACCAGGAGATGAGTTTCTATTCTGACTATAATAGTTAAGATTTTAGAATTCTCCGCTTTTATTAACCTCAATATCAAGCTGCATTCAAAATTTCATGTTGATATCATGAATGGAAGTACTATTTTTTTTAGTTTTAAATTTTCATACGACACAATCCATTCGTTAGTTCGATTTAGCGTTATGTACAATTTCGATTAATTTTTCCCATGTAACTTTTTTTTTATCATTCCTAGAGAAATGTCACATTCTAGAAAAGTTCTTAGAATTTAATTTTCTACAAATCTAGATTCTTTCGAAATTGGTCCAGCCACCAGGAGATGAGTTTCTATTCTGACTATAATAGTTAAGATTTTAGAATTCTCCGCTTTTATTAACCTCAATATCAAGCTGCATTCAAAATTTCATGTTGATATCATGAATGGAAGTACTATTTTTTTTAGTTTTAAATTTTCATACGACACAATCCATTCGTTAGTTCGATTTAGCGTTATGTACAATTTCGATTAATTTTTCCCATGTAACTTTTTTTTTATCATTCCTAGAGAAATGTCGCATTCTAGAAAAGTTCTTAGAATTTAATTTTCTACAAATCTAGATTCTTTCGAAATTGGTCCAGCCACCAGGAGATGAGTTTATATTCTGACTATAATAGTTAAGATTTTAGAATTCTCCGCTTTTATTAACCTCAATATCAAGCTGCATTCAAAATTTCATGTTGATATCATGAATGGAAGTACTATTTTTTTTAGTTTTAAATTTTCATACGACACAATCCATTCGTTAGTTCGATTTAGCGTTATGTACAATTTCGATTAATTTTTCCCATGTAACTTTTTTTTTATCATTCCTAGAGAAATGTCGCATTCTAGAAAAGTTCTTAGAATTTAATTTTCTACAAATCTAGATTCTTTCGAAATTGGTCCAGCCACCAGGAGATGAGTTTCTATTCTGACTATAATAGTTAAGATTTTAGAATTCTCCGCTTTTATTAACCTCAATATTAAGCTGCATTCAAAATTTCATGTTGATATCATGAATGGAAGTACTATTTTTTTTAGTTTTAAATTTTCATACGACACAATCCATTCGTTAGTTCGATTTAGCGTTATGTACAATTTCGATTAATTTTTCCCATGTAACTTTTTTTTTATCATTCGTAGAGAAATGTCGCATTCTAGAAAAGTTCTTAGAATTTAATTTTCTACAAATCTAGATTCTTTCGAAATTGGTCCAGCCACCAGGAGATGAGTTTCTATTCTGACTATAATAGTTAAGATTTTAGAATTCTCCGCTTTTATTAACCTCAATATCAAGCTGCATTCAAAATTTCATGTTGATATCATGAATGGAAGTACTATTTTTTTTAGTTTTAAATTTTCATACGACACAATCCATTCGTTAGTTCGATTTAGCGTTATGTACAATTTCGATTAATTTTTCCCATGTAACTTTTTTTTTATCATTCCTAGAGAAATGTCGCATTCTAGAAAAGTTCTTAGAATTTAATTTTCTACAAATCTAGATTCTTTCGAAATTGGTCCAGCCACCAGGAGATGAGTTTCTATTCCGACTATAATAGTTAAGATTTTAGAATTCTCCGCTTTTATTAACCTCAATATCAAGCTGCATTCAAAATTTCATGTTGATATCATGAATGGAAGTACTAATTTTTTTAGTTTTAAATTTTCATACGACACAATCCATTCGTTAGTTCGATTTAGCGTTATGTACAATTTCGATTAATTTTTCCCATGTAACTTTTTTTTATCATTCGTAGAGAAATGTCGCATTCTAGAAAAGTTCTTAGAATTTAATTTTCTACAAATCTAGATTCTTTCGAAATTGGTCCAGCCACCAGGAGATGAGTTTCTATTCTGACTATAATAGTTAAGATTTTAGAATTCTCCGCTTTTATTAACCTCAATATCAAGCTGCATTCAAAATTTCATGTTGATATCATGAATGGAAGTACTAATTTTTTTAGTTTTAAATTTTCATACGACACAATCCATTCGTTAGTTCGATTTAGCGTTATGTACAATTTCGATTAATTTTTCCCATGTAACTTTTTTTTTATTATTCCTAGAGAAATGTCGCATTCTAGAAAAGTTCTTAGAATTTAATTTTCTACAAATCTAGATTCTTTCGAAATTGGTCCAGCCACCAGGAGATGAGTTTCTATTCTGACTATAATAGTTAAGATTTTAGAATTCTCCGCTTTTATTAACCTCAATATCAAGCTGCATTCAAAATTTCATGTTGATATCATGAATGGAAGAATTTTTTTTTTTAGTTTTAAATTTTCATACGACACAATCCATTCGTTAGTTCGATTTAGCGTTATGTACAATTTCGATTAATTTTTCCCATGTAACTTTTTTTTTATCATTCGTAGAGAAATGTCGTATTCTAGAAAAGTTCTTAGAATTTAATTTTCTACAAATCTAGATTCTTTCGAAATTGGTCCAGCCACCAGGAGATGAGTTTCTATTCTGACTATAATAGTTAAGATTTTAGAATTCTCCGCTTTTATTAACCTCAATATCAAGCTGCATTCAAAATTTCATGTTGATATCATGAATGGAAGTACTATTTTTTTTAGTTTTAAATTTTCATACGACACAATCCATTCGTTAGTTCGATTTAGCGTTATGTACAATTTCGATTAATTTTTCCCATGTAACTTTTTTTTTATCATTCCTAGAGAAATGTCGCATTCTAGAAAAGTTCTTAGAATTTAATTTTCTACAAATCTAGATTCTTTCGAAATTGGTCCAGCCACCAGGAGATGAGTTTCTATTCCGACTATAATAGTTAAGATTTTAGAATTCTCCGCTTTTATTAACCTCAATATCAAGCTGCATTCAAAATTTCATGTTGATATCATGAATGGAAGTACTATTTTTTTTAGTTTTAAATTTTCATACGACACAATCCATTCGTTAGTTCGATTTAGCGTTATGTACAATTTCGATTAATTTTTCCCATGTAACTTTTTTTTTATCATTCCTAGAGAAATGTCGCATTCTAGAAAAGTTCTTAGAATTTAATTTTCTACAAATCTAGATTCTTTCGAAATTGGTCCAGCCACCAGGAGATGAGTTTCTATTCCGACTATAATAGTTAAGATTTTAGAATTCTCCGCTTTTATTAACCTCAATATCAAGCTGCATTCAAAATTTCATGTTGATATCATGAATGAAAGTACTAATTTTTTTAGTTTTAAATTTTCATACGACACAATCCATTCGTTAGTTCGATTTAGCGTTATGTACAATTTCGATTAATTTTTCCCATGTAACTTTTTTTTTATCATTCCTAGAGAAATGTCGCATTCTAGAAAAGTTCTTAGAATTTAATTTTCTACAAATCTAGATTCTTTCGAAATTGGTCCAGCCACCAGGAGATGAGTTTCTATTCTGACTATAATAGTTAAGATTTTAGAATTCTCCGCTTTTATTAACCTCAATATCAAGCTGCATTCAAAATTTCATGTTGATATCATGAATGGAAGTACTATTTTTTTTAGTTTTAAATTTTCATACGACACAATCCATTCGTTAGTTCGATTTAGCGTTATGTACAATTTCGATTAATTTTTCCCATGTAACTTTTTTTTTATCATTCCTAGAGAAATGTCGCATTCTAGAAAAGTTCTTAGAATTTAATTTTCTACAAATCTAGATTCTTTCGAAATTGGTCCAGCCACCAGGAGATGAGTTTCTATTCTGACTATAATAGTTAAGATTTTAGAATTCTCCGCTTTTATTAATCTCAATATCAAGCTGCATTCAAAATTTCATGTTGATATCATGAATGGAAGTACTATTTTTTTTAGTTTTAAATTTTCATACGACACAATCCATTCGTTAGTTCGATTTAGCGTTATGTACAATTTTGATTAATTTTTCCCATGTAACTTTTTTTTTATCATTCGTAGAGAAATGTCGCATTCTAGAAAAGTTCTTAGAATTTAATTTTCTACAAATCTAGATTCTTTCGAAATTGGTCCAGCCACCAGGAGATGAGTTTCTATTCTGACTATAATAGTTAAGATTTTAGAATTCTCCGCTTTTATTAACCTCAATATCAAGCTGCATTCAAAATTTCATGTTGATATCATGAATGGAAGTACTATTTTTTTTAGTTTTAAATTTTCATACGACACAATCCATTCGTTAGTTCGATTTAGCGTTATGTACAATTTCGATTAATTTTTCCCATGTAACTTTTTTTTTATCATTCGTAGAGAAATGTCGCATTCTAGAAAAGTTCTTAGAATTTAATTTTCTACAAATCTAGATTCTTTCGAAATTGGTCCAGCCACCAGGAGATGAGTTTCTATTCCGACTATAATAGTTAAGATTTTAGAATTCTCCGCTTTTATTAACCTCAATATCAAGCTGCATTCAAAATTTCATGTTGATATCATGAATGGAAGTACTATTTTTTTTAGTTTTAAATTTTCATACGACACAATCCATTCGTTAGTTCGATTTAGCGTTATGTACAATTTCGATTAATTTTTCCCATGTAACTTTTTTTTTATCATTCGTAGAGAAATGTCGCATTCTAGAAAAGTTCTTAGAATTTAATTTTCTACAAATCTAGATTCTTTCGAAATTGGTCCAGCCACCAGGAGATGAGTTTCTATTCTGACTATAATAGTTAAGATTTTAGAATTCTCCGCTTTTATTAACCTCAATATCAAGCTGCATTCAAAATTTCATGTTGATATCATGAATGGAAGTACTAATTTTTTTAGTTTTAAATTTTCATACGACACAATCCATTCGTTAGTTCGATTTAGCGTTATGTACAATTTCGATTAATTTTTCCCATGTAACTTTTTTTTTATCATTCCTAGAGAAATGTCGCATTCTAGAAAAGTTCTTAGAATTTAATTTTCTACAAATCTAGATTCTTTCGAAATTGGTCCAGCCACCAGGAGATGAGTTTCTATTCCGACTATAATAGTTAAGATTTTAGAATTCTCCGCTTTTATTAACCTCAATATCAAGCTGCATTCAAAATTTCATGTTGATATCATGAATGGAAGTACTATTTTTTTTAGTTTTAAATTTTCATACGACACAATCCATTCGTTAGTTCGATTTAGCGTTATGTACAATTTCGATTAATTTTTCCCATGTAACTTTTTTTTTATCATTCGTAGAGAAATGTCGCATTCTAGAAAAGTTCTTAGAATTTAATTTTCTACAAATCTAGATTCTTTCGAAATTGGTCCAGCCACCAGGAGATGAGTTTCTATTCTGACTATAATAGTTAAGATTTTAGAATTCTCCGCTTTTATTAACCTCAATATCAAGCTGCATTCAAAATTTCATGTTGATATCATGAATGGAAGTACTATTTTTTTTAGTTTTAAATTTTCATACGACACAATCCATTCGTTAGTTCGATTTAGCGTTATGTACAATTTCGATTAATTTTTCCCATGTAACTTTTTTTTTATCATTCGTAGAGAAATGTCGCATTCTAGAAAAGTTCTTAGAATTTAATTTTCTACAAATCTAGATTCTTTCGAAATTGGTCCAGCCAACCGGAGATGAGTTTCTATTCCGACTATAATAGTTAAGATTTTAGAATTCTCCGCTTTTATTAACCTCAATATCAAGCTGCATTCAAAATTTCATGTTGATATCATGAATGGAAGTACTATTTTTTTTAGTTTTAAATTTTCATACGACACAATCCATTCGTTAGTTCGATTTAACGTTATGTACAATTTCGATTAATTTTTCCCATGTAACTTTTTTTTTATCATTCGTAGAGAAATGTCGCATTCTAGAAAAGTTCTTAGAATTTAATTTTCTACAAATCTAGATTCTTTCGAAATTGGTCCAGCCACCAGGAGATGAGTTTCTATTCTGACTATAATAGTTAAGATTTTAGAATTCTCCGCTTTTATTAACCTCAATATCAAGCTGCATTCAAAATTTCATGTTGATATCATGAATGGAAGTACTATTTTTTTTAGTTTTAAATTTTCATACGACACAATCCATTCGTTAGTTCGATTTAGCGTTATGTACAATTTCGATTAATTTTTCCCATGTAACTTTTTTTTTATCATTCCTAGAGAAATGTCGCATTCTAGAAAAGTTCTTAGAATTTAATTTTCTACAAATCTAGATTCTTTCGAAATTGGTCCAGCCACCAGGAGATGAGTTTCTATTCCGACTATAATAGTTAAGATTTTAGAATTCTCCGCTTTTATTAACCTCAATATCAAGCTGCATTCAAAATTTCATGTTGATATCATGAATGGAAGTACTATTTTTTTTAGTTTTAAATTTTCATACGACACAATCCATTCGTTAGTTCGATTTAGCGTTATGTACAATTTCGATTAATTTTTCCCATGTAACTTTTTTTTTATCATTCGTAGAGAAATGTCGCATTCTAGAAAAGTTCTTAGAATTTAATTTTCTACAAATCTAGATTCTTTCGAAATTGGTCCAGCCACCAGGAGATGAGTTTCTATTCTGACTATAATAGTTAAGATTTTAGAATTCTCCGCTTTTATTAACCTCAATATCAAGCTGCATTCAAAATTTCATGTTGATATCATGAATGGAAGTACTATTTTTTTTAGTTTTAAATTTGCATACGACACAATCCATTCGTTAGTTCGATTTAGCGTTATGTACAATTTCGATTAATTTTTCCCATGTAACTTTTTTTTTTATCATTCCTAGAGAAATGTCGCATTCTAGACAAGTTCTTAGAATTTAATTTTCTACAAATCTAGATTCTTTCGAAATTGGTCCAGCCACCAGGAGATGAGTTTCTATTCTGACTATAATAGTTAAGATTTTAGAATTCTCCGCTTTTATTAACCTCAATATCAAGCTGCATTCAAAATTTCATGTTGATATCATGAATGGAAGTACTATTTTTTTTAGTTTTAAATTTTCATACGACACAATCCATTCGTTAGTTCGATTTAGCGTTATGTACAATTTCGATTAATTTTTCCCATGTAACTTTTTTTTTATCATTCGTAGAGCAATGTCGCATTCTAGAAAAGTTCTTAGAATTTAATTTTCTACAAATCTAGATTCTTTCGAAATTGGTCCAGCCACCAGGAGATGAGTTTCTATTCTGACTATAATAGTTAAGATTTTAGAATTCTCCGCTTTTATTAACCTCAATATCAAGCTGCATTCAAAATTTCATGTTGATATCATGAATGGAAGTACTATTTTTTTTAGTTTTAAATTTTCATACGACACAATCCATTCGTTAGTTCGATTTAGCGTTATGTACAATTTCGATTAATTTTTCCCATGTAACTTTTTTTTATCATTCGTAGAGAAATGTCGCATTCTAGAAAAGTTCTTAGAATTTAATTTTCTACAAATCTAGATTCTTTCGAAATTGGTCCAGCCACCAGGAGATGAGTTTCTATTCCGACTATAATAGTTAAGATTTTAGAATTCTCCGCTTTTATTAACCTCAATATCAAGCAGCATTCAAAATTTCATGTTGATATCATGAATGGAAGTACTATTTTTTTTAGTTTTAAATTTTCATACGACACAATCCATTCGTTAGTTCGATTTAGCGTTATGTACAATTTCGATTAATTTTTCCCATGTAACTTTTTTTTTATCATTCCTAGAGAAATGTCGCATTCTAGAAAAGTTCTTAGAATTTAATTTTCTACAAATCTAGATTCTTTCGAAATTGGTCCAGCCACCAGGAGATGAGTTTCTATTCTGACTATAATAGTTAAGATTTTAGAATTCTCCGCTTTTATTAACCTCAATATCAAGCTGCATTCAAAATTTCATGTTGATATCATGAATGGAAGTACTAATTTTTTTAGTTTTAAATTTTCATACGACACAATCCATTCGTTAGTTCGATTTAGCGTTATGTACAATTTCGATTAATTTTTCCCATGTAACTTTTTTTTTATCATTCCTAGAGAAATGTCGCATTCTAGAAAAGTTCTTAGAATTTAATTTTCTACAAATCTAGATTCTTTCGAAATTGGTCCAGCCACCAGGAGATGAGTTTCTATTCTGACTATAATAGTTAAGATTTTAGAATTCTCCGCTTTTATTAACCTCAATATCAAGCTGCATTCAAAATTTCATGTTGATATCATGAATGGAAGTACTATTTTTTTTAGTTTTAAATTTTCATACGACACAATCCATTCGTTAGTTCGATTTAGCGTTATGTACAATTTCGATTAATTTTTCCCATGTAACTTTTTTTTTATCATTCCTAGAGAAATGTCGCATTCTAGAAAAGTTCTTAGAATTTAATTTTCTACAAATCTAGATTCTTTCGAAATTGGTCCAGCCACCAGGAGATGAGTTTCTATTCTGACTATAATAGTTAAGATTTTAGAATTCTCCGCTTTTATTAACCTCAATATCAAGCTGCATTCAAAATTTCATGTTGATATCATGAATGGAAGTACTATTTTTTTTAGTTTTAAATTTTCATACGACACAATCCATTCGTTAGTTCGATTTAAACCGACCAAATGGCACAGTGGTTAAAGCTTTGGCGTTTGGATCGGGAGGTACCGGGTTCGAATCCCGATAGGGGCAGGATGCAAAAGGGATTTTTCATCATTTGATTACGATCGATGATGAAAATTGGACACAACTATGACCCCCTGTCGGAGTGCACAACTCATGGGCCGACCCATCTTCCATGTCAGTACTATAGGCTGGCATGGAGCTATGCAATGTGCAGATGGTTCTACGTAAATCGGACCTATAGCCGTACATCCTCGATTTGGCAAACAATGCGTAAAGTAGGACGGTAAAAGTTAACTGCGAAAGAGTTGGGAGTGCTTCGTCCCCAGAACAGATTACATAGATTAAAACATAAAAAAAAAAAAAAAAAAAAAAAAGTTCGATTTAGCGTTATGTACAATTTCGATTAATTTTTCCCATGTAACTTTTTTTTTATCATTCGTAGAGAAATGTCGCATTCTAGAAAAGTTCTTAGAATTTAATTTTCTACAAATCTAGATTCTTTCGAAATTGGTCCAGCCACCAGGAGATGAGTTTCTATTCCGACTATAATAGTTAAGATTTTAGAATTCTCCGCTTTTATTAACCTCAATATCAAGCTGCATTCAAAATTTCATGTTGATATCATGAATGGAAGTACTATTTTTTTTAGTTTTAAATTTTCATACGACACAATCCATTCGTTAGTTCGATTTAGCGTTATGTACAATTTCGATTAATTTTTCCCATGTAACTTTTTTTTTATCATTCCTAGAGAAATGTCGCATTCTAGAAAAGTTCTTAGAATTTAATTTTCTACAAATCTAGATTCTTTCGAAATTGGTCCAGCCACCAGGAGATGAGTTTCTATTCTGACTATAATAGTTAAGATTTTAGAATTCTCCGCTTTTATTAACCTCAATATCAAGCTGCATTCAAAATTTCATGTTGATATCATGAATGGAAGTACTATTTTTTTTAGTTTTAAATTTTCATACGACACAATCCATTCGTTAGTTCGATTTAGCGTTATGTACAATTTCGATTAATTTTTCCCATGTAACTTTTTTTTTATCATTCCTAGAGAAATGTCGCATTCTAGAAAAGTTCTTAGAATTTAATTTTCTACAAATCTAGATTCTTTCGAAATTGGTCCAGCCACCAGGAGATGAGTTTCTATTCCGACTATAATAGTTAAGATTTTAGAATTCTCCGCTTTTATTAACCTCAATATCAAGCTGCATTCAAAATTTCATGTTGATATCATGAATGGAAGTACTATTTTTTTTAGTTTTAAATTTTCATACGACACAATCCATTCGTTAGTTCGATTTAGCGTTATGTACAATTTCGATTAATTTTTCCCATGTAACTTTTTTTTTATCATTCGTAGAGAAATGTCGCATTCTAGAAAAGTTCTTAGAATTTAATTTTCTACAAATCTAGATTCTTTCGAAATTGGTCCAGCCACCAGGAGATGAGTTTCTATTCTGACTATAATAGTTAAGATTTTAGAATTCTCCGCTTTTATTAACCTCAATATCAAGCTGCATTCAAAATTTCATGTTGATATCATGAATGGAAGTACTATTTTTTTTAGTTTTAAATTTTCATACGACACAATCCATTCGTTAGTTCGATTTAGCGTTATGTACAATTTCGATTAATTTTTCCCATGTAACTTTTTTTTTATCATTCGTAGAAAAATGTCGCATTCTAGAAAAGTTCTTAGAATTTAATTTTCTACAAATCTAGATTCTTTCGAAATTGGTCCAGCCACCAGGAGATGAGTTTCTATTCTGACTATAATAGTTAAGATTTTAGAATTCTCCGCTTTTATTAACCTCAATATCAAGCTGCATTCAAAATTTCATGTTGATATCATGAATGGAAGTACTAATTTTTTTAGTTTTAAATTTTCATACGACACAATCCATTCGTTAGTTCGATTTAGCGTTATGTACAATTTCGATTAATTTTTCCCATGTAACTTTTTTTTTTATCATTCCTAGAGAAATGTCGCATTCTAGAAAAGTTCTTAGAATTTAATTTTCTACAAATCTAGATTCTTTCGAAATTGGTCCAGCCACCAGGAGATGAGTTTCTATTCCGACTATAATAGTTAAGATTTTAGAATTCTCCGCTTTTATTAACCTCAATATCAAGCTGCATTCAAAATTTCATGTTGATATCATGAATGGAAGTACTAATTTTTTTAGTTTTAAATTTTCATACGACACAATCCATTCGTTAGTTCGATTTAGCGTTATGTACAATTTCGATTAATTTTTCCCATGTAACTTTTTTTTTATCATTCCTAGAGAAATGTCGCATTCTAGAAAAGTTCTTAGAATTTAATTTTCTACAAATCTAGATTCTTTCGAAATTGGTCCAGCCACCAGGAGATGAGTTTATATTCTGACTATAATAGTTAAGATTTTAGAATTCTCCGCTTTTATTAACCTCAATATCAAGCTGCATTCAAAATTTCATGTTGATATCATGAATGGAAGTACTATTTTTTTTAGTTTTAAATTTTCATACGACACAATCCATTCGTTAGTTCGATTTAGCGTTATGTACAATTTCGATTAATTTTTCCCATGTAACTTTTTTTTTATCATTCGTAGAGAAATGTCGCATTCTAGAAAAGTTCTTAGAATTTAATTTTCTACAAATCTAGATTCTTTCGAAATTGGTCCAGCCACCAGGAGATGAGTTTCTATTCTGACTATAATAGTTAAGATTTTAGAATTCTCCGCTTTTATTAACCTCAATATCAAGCTGCATTCAAAATTTCATGTTGATATCATGAATGGAAGTACTATTTTTTTTAGTTTTAAATTTTCATACGACACAATCCATTCGTTAGTTCGATTTAGCGTTATGTACAATTTCGATTAATTTTTCCCATGTAACTTTTTTTTTATCATTCGTAGAGAAATGTCGCATTCTAGAAAAGTTCTTAGAATTTAATTTTCTACAAATCTAGATTCTTTCGAAATTGGTCCAGCCACCAGGAGATGAGTTTCTATTCTGACTATAATAGTTAAGATTTTAGAATTCTCCGCTTTTATTAACCTCAATATCAAGCTGCATTCAAAATTTCATGTTGATATCATGAATGGAAGTACTATTTTTTTTAGTTTTAAATTTTCATACGACACAATCCATTCGTTAGTTCGATTTAGCGTTATGTACAATTTCGATTAATTTTTCCCATGTAACTTTTTTTTTATCATTCCTAGAGAAATGTAGCATTCTAGAAAAGTTCTTAGAATTTAATTTTCTACAAATCTAGATTCTTTCGAAATTGGTCCAGCCACCAGGAGATGAGTTTCTATTCTGACTATAATAGTTAAGATTTTAGAATTCTCCGCTTTTATTAACCTCAATATCAAGCTGCATTCAAAATTTCATGTTGATATCATGAATGGAAGTACTATTTTTTTTAGTTTTAAATTTTCATACAACACAATCCATTCGTTAGTTCGATTTAGCGTTATGTACAATTTCGATTAATTTTTCCCATGTAACTTTTTTTTTATCATTCGTAGAGAAATGTCGCATTCTAGAAAAGTTCTTAGAATTTAATTTTCTACAAATCTAGATTCTTTCGAAATTGGTCCAGCCACCAGGAGATGAGTTTCTATTCTGACTATAATAGTTAAGATTTTAGAATTCTCCGCTTTTATTAACCTCAATATCAAGCTGCATTCAAAATTTCATGTTGATATCATGAATGGAAGTACTATTTTTTTTAGTTTTAAATTTTCATACGACACAATCCATTCGTTAGTTCGATTTAGCGTTATGTACAATTTCGATTAATTTTTCCCATGTAACTTTTTTTTTATCATTCCTAGAGAAATGTCGCATTCTAGAAAAGTTCTTAGAATTTAATTTTCTACAAATCTAGATTCTTTCGAAATTGGTCCAGCCACCAGGAGATGAGTTTCTATTCTGACTATAATAGTTAAGATTTTAGAATTCTCCGCTTTTATTAACCTCAATATCAAGCTGCATTCAAAATTTCATGTTGATATCATGAATGGAAGTACTAATTTTTTTAGTTTTAAATTTTCATACGACACAATCCATTCGTTAGTTCGATTTAGCGTTATGTACAATTTCGATTAATTTTTCCCATGTAACTTTTTTTTTATCATTCCTAGAGAAATGTCGCATTCTAGAAAAGTTCTTAGAATTTAATTTTCTACAAATCTAGATTCTTTCGAAATTGGTCCAGCCACCAGGAGATGAGTTTCTATTCTGACTATAATAGTTAAGATTTTAGAATTTTCCGCTTTTATTAACCTCAATATCAAGCTGCATTCAAAATTTCATGTTGATATCATGAATGGAAGTACTAATTTTTTTAGTTTTAAATTTTCATACGACACAATCCATTCGTTAGTTCGATTTAGCGTTATGTACAATTTCGATTAATTTTTCCCATGTAACTTTTTTTTTATCATTCGTAGAGAAATGTCGCATTCTAGAAAAGTTCTTAGAATTTAATTTTCTACAAATCTAGATTCTTTCGAAATTGGTCCAGCCACCAGGAGATGAGTTTCTATTCTGACTATAATAGTTAAGATTTTAGAATTCTCCGCTTTTATTAACCTCAATATCAAGCTGCATTCAAAATTTCATGTTGATATCATGAATGGAAGTACTAATTTTTTTAGTTTTAAATTTTCATACGACACAATCCATTCGTTAGTTCGATTTAGCGTTATGTACAATTTCGATTAATTTTTCCCATGTAACTTTTTTTTATCATTCCTAGAGAAATGTCGCATTCTAGAAAAGTTCTTAGAATTTAATTTTCTACAAATCTAGATTCTTTCGAAATTGGTCCAGCCACCAGGAGATGAGTTTCTATTCTGACTATAATAGTTAAGATTTTAGAATTCTCCGCTTTTATTAACCTCAATATCAAGCTGCATTCAAAATTTCATGTTGATATCATGAATGGAAGTACTAATTTTTTTAGTTTTAAATTTTCATACGACACAATCCATTCGTTAGTTCGATTTAGCGTTATGTACAATTTCGATTAATTTTTCCCATGTAACTTTTTTTTTATCATTCGTAGAGAAATGTCGCATTCTAGAAAAGTTCTTAGAATTTAATTTTCTACAAATCTAGATTCTTTCGAAATTGGTCCAGCCACCAGGAGATGAGTTTCTATTCCGACTATAATAGTTAAGATTTTAGAATTCTCCGCTTTTATTAACCTCAATATCAAGCTGCATTCAAAATTTCATGTTGATATCATGAATGGAAGTACTAATTTTTTTAGTTTTAAATTTTCATACGACACAATCCATTCGTTAGTTCGATTTAGCGTTATGTACAATTTCGATTAATTTTTCCCATGTATTTTTTTTTTTATCATTCGTAGAGAAATGTCGCATTCTAGAAAAGTTCTTAGAATTTAATTTTCTACAAATCTAGATTCTTTCGAAATTGGTCCAGCCACCAGGAGATGAGTTTCTATTCTGACTATAATAGTTAAGATTTTAGAATTCTCCGCTTTTATTAACCTCAATATCAAGCTGCATTCAAAATTTCATGTTGATATCATGAATGGAAGTACTATTTTTTTTAGTTTTAAATGTTCATACGACACAATCCATTCGTTAGTTCGATTTAGCGTTATGTACAATTTCGATTAATTTTTCCCATGTAACTTTTTTTTTATCATTCGTAGAGAAATGTCGCATTCTAGAAAAGTTCTTAGAATTTAATTTTCTACAAATCTAGATTCTTTCGAAATTGGTCCAGCCACCAGGAGATGAGTTTCTATTCTGACTATAATAGTTAAGATTTTAGAATTCTCCGCTTTTATTAACCTCAATATCAAGCTGCATTCAAAATTTCATGTTGATATCATGAATGGAAGTACTATTTTTTTTAGTTTTAAATTTTCATACGACACAATCCATTCGTTAGTTCGATTTAGCGTTATGTACAATTTCGATTAATTTTTCCCATGTAACTTTTTTTTTATCATTCGTAGAGAAATGTCGCATTCTAGAAAAGTTCTTAGAATTTAATTTTCTACAAATCTAGATTCTTTCGAAATTGGTCCAGCCACCAGGAGATGAGTTTCTATTCTGACTATAATAGTTAAGATTTTAGAATTCTCCGCTTTTATTAACCTCAATATCAAGCTGCATTCAAAATTTCATGTTGATATCATGAATGGAAGTACTAATTTTTTTAGTTTTAAATTTTCATACGACACAATCCATTCGTTAGTTCGATTTAGCGTTATGTACAATTTCGATTAATTTTTCCCATGTAACTTTTTTTTTATCATTCGTAGAGAAATGTCGCATTCTAGAAAAGTTCTTAGAATTTAATTTTCTACAAATCTAGATTCTTTCGAAATTGGTCCAGCCACCAGGAGATGAGTTTCTATTCCGACTATAATAGTTAAGATTTTAGAATTCTCCGCTTTTATTAACCTCAATATCAAGCTGCATTCAAAATTTCATGTTGATATCATGAATGGAAGTACTATTTTTTTTAGTTTTAAATTTTCATACGACACAATCCATTCGTTAGTTCGATTTAGCGTTATGTACAATTTCGATTAATTTTTCCCATGTAACTTTTTTTTTATCATTCGTAGAGAAATGTCGCATTCTAGAAAAGTTCTTAGAATTTAATTTTCTACAAATCTAGATTCTTTCGAAATTGGTCCAGCCACCAGGAGATGAGTTTCTATTCTGACTATAATAGTTAAGATTTTAGAATTCTCCGCTTTTATTAACCTCAATATCAAGCTGCATTCAAAATTTCATGTTGATATCATGAATGGAAGTACTATTTTTTTTAGTTTTAAATTTTCATACGACACAATCCATTCGTTAGTTCGATTTAGCGTTATGTACAATTTCGATTAATTTTTCCCATGTAACTTTTTTTTTATCATTCGTAGAGAAATGTCGCTTTCTAGAAAAGTTCTTAGAATTTAATTTTCTACAAATCTAGATTCTTTCGAAATTGGTCCAGCCACCAGGAGATGAGTTTCTATTCCGACTATAATAGTTAAGATTTTAGAATTCTCCGCTTTTATTAACCTCAATATCAAGCTGCATTCAAAATTTCATGTTGATATCATGAATGGAAGTACTATTTTTTTTAGTTTTAAATTTTCATACGACACAATCCATTCGTTAGTTCGATTTAGCGTTATGTACAATTTCGATTAATTTTTCCCATGTAACTTTTTTTTTATCATTCGTAGAGAAATGTCGCATTCTAGAAAAGTTCTTAGAATTTAATTTTCTACAAATCTAGATTCTTTCGAAATTGGTCCAGCCACCAGGAGATGAGTTTCTATTCCGACTATAATAGTTAAGATTTTAGAATTCTCCGCTTTTATTAACCTCAATATCAAGCTGCATTCAAAATTTCATGTTGATATCATGAATGGAAGTACTAATTTTTTTAGTTTTAAATTTTCATACGACACAATCCATTCGTTAGTTCGATTTAGCGTTATGTACAATTTCGATTAATTTTTCCCATGTAACTTTTTTTTTATCATTCGTAGAGAAATGTCGCATTCTAGAAAAGTTCTTAGAATTTAATTTTCTACAAATCTAGATTCTTTCGAAATTGGTCCAGCCACCAGGAGATGAGTTTCTATTCCGACTATAATAGTTAAGATTTTAGAATTCTCCGCTTTTATTAACCTCAATATCAAGCTGCATTCAAAATTTCATGTTGATATCATGAATGGAAGTACTATTTTTTTTAGTTTTAAATTTTCATACGACACAATCCATTCGTTAGTTCGATTTAGCGTTATGTACAATTTCGATTAATTTTTCCCATGTAACTTTTTTTTTATCATTCGTAGAGAAATGTCGCATTCTAGAAAAGTTCTTAGAATTTAATTTTCTACAAATCTAGATTCTTTCGAAATTGGTCCAGCCACCAGGAGATGAGTTTCTATTCTGACTATAATAGTTAAGATTTTAGAATTCTCCGCTTTTATTAACCTCAATATCAAGCTGCATTCAAAATTTCATGTTGATATCATGAATGGAAGTACTATTTTTTTTAGTTTTAAATTTTCATACGACACAATCCATTCGTTAGTTCGATTTAGCGTTATGTACAATTTCGATTAATTTTTCCCATGTAACTTTTTTTTTATCATTCCTAGAGAAATGTCGCATTCTAGAAAAGTTCTTAGAATTTAATTTTCTACAAATCTAGATTCTTTCGAAATTGGTCCAGCCACCAGGAGATGAGTTTCTATTCCGACTATAATAGTTAAGATTTTAGAATTCTCCGCTTTTATTAACCTCAATATCAAGCTGCATTCAAAATTTCATGTTGATATCATGAATGGAAGTACTATTTTTTTTAGTTTTAAATTTTCATACGACACAATCCATTCGTTAGTTCGATTTAGCGTTATGTACAATTTCGATTAATTTTTCCCATGTAACTTTTTTTTATCATTCCTAGAGAAATGTCGCATTCTAGAAAAGTTCTTAGAATTTAATTTTCTACAAATCTAGATTCTTTCGAAATTGGTCCAGCCACCAGGAGATGAGTTTCTATTCTGACTATAATAGTTAAGATTTTAGAATTCTCCGCTTTTATTAACCTCAATATCAAGCTGCATTCAAAATTTCATGTTGATATCATGAATGGAAGTACTATTTTTTTTAGTTTTAAATTTTCATACGACACAATCCATTCGTTAGTTCGATTTAGCGTTATGTACAATTTCGATTAATTTTTCCCATGTAACTTTTTTTTTATCATTCCTAGAGAAATGTCGCATTCTAGAAAAGTTCTTAGAATTTAATTTTCTACAAATCTAGATTCTTTCGAAATTGGTCCAGCCACCAGGAGATGAGTTTCTATTCTGACTATAATAGTTAAGATTTTAGAATTCTCCGCTTTTATTAACCTCAATATCAAGCTGCATTCAAAATTTCATGTTGATATCATGAATGGAAGTACTAATTTTTTTAGTTTTAAATTTTCATACGACACAATCCATTCGTTAGTTCGATTTAGCGTTATGTACAATTTCGATTAATTTTTCCCATGTAACTTTTTTTTTATCATTCGTAGAGAAATGTCGCATTCTAGAAAAGTTCTTAGAATTTAATTTTCTACAAATCTAGATTCTTTCGAAATTGGTCCAGCCACCAGGAGATGAGTTTCTATTCTGACTATAATAGTTAAGATTTTAGAATTCTCCGCTTTTATTAACCTCAATATCAAGCTGCATTCAAAATTTCATGTTGATATCATGAATGGAAGTACTATTTTTTTTAGTTTTAAATTTTCATACGACACAATCCATTCGTTAGTTCGATTTAGCGTTATGTACAATTTCGATTAATTTTTCCCATGTAACTTTTTTTTTATCATTCCTAGAGAAATGTCGCATTCTAGAAAAGTTCTTAGAATTTAATTTTCTACAAATCTAGATTCTTTCGAAATTGGTCCAGCCACCAGGAGATGAGTTTCTATTACGACTATAATAGTTAAGATTTTAGAATTCTCCGCTTTTATTAACCTCAATATCAAGCTGCATTCAAAATTTCATGTTGATATCATGAATGGAAGTACTATTTTTTTTAGTTTTAAATTTTCATACGACACAATCCATTCGTTAGTTCGATTTAGCGTTATGTACAATTTCGATTAATTTTTCCCATGTAACTTTTTTTTTATCATTCCTAGAGAAATGTCGCATTCTAGAAAAGTTCTTAGAATTTAATTTTCTACAAATCTAGATTCTTTCGAAATTGGTCCAGCCACCAGGAGATGAGTTTCTATTCTGACTATAATAGTTAAGATTTTAGAATTCTCCGCTTTTATTAACCTCAATATCAAGCTGCATTCAAAATTTCATGTTGATATCATGAATGGAAGTACTATTTTTTTTAGTTTTAAATTTTTATACGACACAATCCATTCGTTAGTTCGATTTAGCGTTATGTACAATTTCGATTAATTTTTCCCATGTAACTTTTTTTTTATCATTCCTAGAGAAATGTCGCATTCTAGAAAAGTTCTTAGAATTTAATTTTCTACAAATCTAGATTCTTTCGAAATTGGTCCAGCCACCAGGAGATGAGTTTCTATTCTGACTATAATAGTTAAGATTTTAGAATTCTCCGCTTTTATTAACCTCAATATCAAGCTGCATTCAAAATTTCATGTTGATATCATGAATGGAAGTACTAATTTTTTTAGTTTTAAATTTTCATACGACACAATCCATTCGTTAGTTCGATTTAGCGTTATGTACAATTTCGATTAATTTTTCCCATGTAACTTTTTTTTTATCATTCGTAGAGAAATGTCGCATTCTAGAAAAGTTCTTAGAATTTAATTTTCTACAAATCTAGATTCTTTCGAAATTGGTCCAGCCACCAGGAGATGAGTTTCTATTCTGACTATAATAGTTAAGATTTTAGAATTCTCCGCTTTTATTAACCTCAATATCAAGCTGCATTCAAAATTTCATGTTGATATCATGAATGGAAGTACTAATTTTTTTAGTTTTAAATTTTCATACGACACAATCCATTCGTTAGTTCGATTTAGCGTTATGTACAATTTCGATTAATTTTTCCCATGTAACTTTTTTTTATCATTCCTAGAGAAATGTCGCATTCTAGAAAAGTTCTTAGAATTTAATTTTCTACAAATCTAGATTCTTTCGAAATTGGTCCAGCCACCAGGAGATGAGTTTCTATTCTGACTATAATAGTTAAGATTTTAGAATTCTCCGCTTTTATTAACCTCAATATCAAGCTGCATTCAAAATTTCATGTTGATATCATGAATGGAAGTACTAATTTTTTTAGTTTTAAATTTTCATACGACACAATCCATTCGTTAGTTCGATTTAGCGTTATGTACAATTTCGATTAATTTTTCCCATGTAACTTTTTTTTTATCATTCGTAGAGAAATGTCGCATTCTAGAAAAGTTCTTAGAATTTAATTTTCTACAAATCTAGATTCTTTCGAAATTGGTCCAGCCACCAGGAGATGAGTTTCTATTCCGACTATAATAGTTAAGATTTTAGAATTCTCCGCTTTTATTAACCTCAATATCAAGCTGCATTCAAAATTTCATGTTGATATCATGAATGGAAGTACTAATTTTTTTAGTTTTAAATTTTCATACGACACAATCCATTCGTTAGTTCGATTTAGCGTTATGTACAATTTCGATTAATTTTTCCCATGTATTTTTTTTTTTATCATTCGTAGAGAAATGTCGCATTCTAGAAAAGTTCTTAGAATTTAATTTTCTACAAATCTAGATTCTTTCGAAATTGGTCCAGCCACCAGGAGATGAGTTTCTATTCTGACTATAATAGTTAAGATTTTAGAATTCTCCGCTTTTATTAACCTCAATATCAAGCTGCATTCAAAATTTCATGTTGATATCATGAATGGAAGTACTATTTTTTTTAGTTTTAAATTTTCATACGACACAATCCATTCGTTAGTTCGATTTAGCGTTATGTACAATTTCGATTAATTTTTCCCATGTAACTTTTTTTTTATCATTCGTAGAGAAATGTCGCATTCTAGAAAAGTTCTTAGAATTTAATTTTCTACAAATCTAGATTCTTTCGAAATTGGTCCAGCCACCAGGAGATGAGTTTCTATTCTGACTATAATAGTTAAGATTTTAGAATTCTCCGCTTTTATTAACCTCAATATCAAGCTGCATTCAAAATTTCATGTTGATATCATGAATGGAAGTACTATTTTTTTTAGTTTTAAATTTTCATACGACACAATCCATTCGTTAGTTCGATTTAGCGTTATGTACAATTTCGATTAATTTTTCCCATGTAACTTTTTTTTTATCATTCGTAGAGAAATGTCGCATTCTAGAAAAGTTCTTAGAATTTAATTTTCTACAAATCTAGATTCTTTCGAAATTGGTCCAGACACCAGGAGATGAGTTTCTATTCTGACTATAATAGTTAAGATTTTAGAATTCTCCGCTTTTATTAACCTCAATATCAAGCTGCATTCAAAATTTCATGTTGATATCATGAATGGAAGTACTAATTTTTTTAGTTTTAAATTTTCATACGACACAATCCATTCGTTAGTTCGATTTAGCGTTATGTACAATTTCGATTAATTTTTCCCATGTAACTTTTTTTTTATCATTCGTAGAGAAATGTCGCATTCTAGAAAAGTTCTTAGAATTTAATTTTCTACAAATCTAGATTCTTTCGAAATTGGTCCAGCCACCAGGAGATGAGTTTCTATTCCGACTATAATAGTTAAGATTTTAGAATTCTCCGCTTTTATTAACCTCAATATCAAGCTGCATTCAAAATTTCATGTTGATATCATGAATGGAAGTACTATTTTTTTTAGTTTTAAATTTTCATACGACACAATCCATTCGTTAGTTCGATTTAGCGTTATGTACAATTTCGATTAATTTTTCCCATGTAACTTTTTTTTTATCATTCGTAGAGAAATGTCGCATTCTAGAAAAGTTCTTAGAATTTAATTTTCTACAAATCTAGATTCTTTCGAAATTGGTCCAGCCACCAGGAGATGAGTTTCTATTCTGACTATAATAGTTAAGATTTTAGAATTCTCCGCTTTTATTAACCTCAATATCAAGCTGCATTCAAAATTTCATGTTGATATCATGAATGGAAGTACTAATTTTTTTAGTTTTAAATTTTCATACGACACAATCCATTCGTTAGTTCGATTTAGCGTTATGTACAATTTCGATTAATTTTTCCCATGTAACTTTTTTTTTATCATTCCTAGAGAAATGTCGCATTCTAGAAAAGTTCTTAGAATTTAATTTTCTACAAATCTAGATTCTTTCGAAATTGGTCCAGCTACCAGGAGATGAGTTTCTATTCCGACTATAATAGTTAAGATTTTAGAATTCTCCGCTTTTATTAACCTCAATATCAAGCTGCATTCAAAATTTCATGTTGATATCATGAATGGAAGTACTATTTTTTTTAGTTTTAAATTTTCATACGACACAATCCATTCGTTAGTTCGATTTAGCGTTATGTACAATTTCGATTAATTTTTCCCATGTAACTTTTTTTTTATCATTCGTAGAGAAATGTCGCATTCTAGAAAAGTTCTTAGAATTTAATTTTCTACAAATCTAGATTCTTTCGAAATTGGTCCAGCCACCAGGAGATGAGTTTCTATTCCGACTATAATAGTTAAGATTTTAGAATTCTCCGCTTTTATTAACCTCAATATCAAGCTGCATTCAAAATTTCATGTTGATATCATGAATGGAAGTACTAATTTTTTTAGTTTTAAATTTTCATACGACACAATCCATTCGTTAGTTCGATTTAGCGTTATGTACAATTTCGATTAATTTTTCCCATGTAACTTTTTTTTTATCATTCGTAGAGAAATGTCGCATTCTAGAAAAGTTCTTAGAATTTAATTTTCTACAAATCTAGATTCTTTCGAAATTGGTCCAGCCACCAGGAGATGAGTTTCTATTCCGACTATAATAGTTAAGATTTTACAATTCTCCGCTTTTATTAACCTCAATATCAAGCTGCATTCAAAATTTCATGTTGATATCATGAATGGAAGTACTATTTTTTTTAGTTTTAAATTTTCATACGACACAATCCATTCGTTAGTTCGATTTAGCGTTATGTACAATTTCGATTAATTTTTCCCATGTAACTTTTTTTTTATCATTCGTAGAGAAATGTCGCATTCTAGAAAAGTTCTTAGAATTTAATTTTCTACAAATCTAGATTCTTTCGAAATTGGTCCAGCCACCAGGAGATGAGTTTCTATTCTGACTATAATAGTTAAGATTTTAGAATTCTCCGCTTTTATTAACCTCAATATCAAGCTGCATTCAAAATTTCATGTTGATATCATGAATGGAAGTACTATTTTTTTTAGTTTTAAATTTTCATACGACACAATCCATTCGTTAGTTCGATTTAGCGTTATGTACAATTTCGATTAATTTTTCCCATGTAACTTTTTTTTTATCATTCCTAGAGAAATGTCGCATTCTAGAAAAGTTCTTAGAATTTAATTTTCTACAAATCTAGATTCTTTCGAAATTGGTCCAGCCACCAGGAGATGAGTTTCTATTCCGACTATAATAGTTAAGATTTTAGAATTCTCCGCTTTTATTAACCTCAATATCAAGCTGCATTCAAAATTTCATGTTGATATCATGAATGGAAGTACTATTTTTTTTAGTTTTAAATTTTCATACGACACAATCCATTCGTTAGTTCGATTTAGCGTTATGTACAATTTCGATTAATTTTTCCCATGTAACTTTTTTTTTATCATTCGTAGAGAAATGTCGCATTCTAGAAAAGTTCTTAGAATTTAATTTTCTACAAATCTAGATTCTTTCGAAATTGGTCCAGCCACCAGGAGATGAGTTTCTATTCTGACTATAATAGTTAAGATTTTAGAATTCTCCGCTTTTATTAACCTCAATATCAAGCTGCATTCAAAATTTCATGTTGATATCATGAATGGAAGTAGTATTTTTTTTAGTTTTAAATTTTCATACGACACAATCCATTCGTTAGTTCGATTTAGCGTTATGTACAATTTCGATTAATTTTTCCCATGTAACTTTTTTTTTATCATTCGTAGAGAAATGTCGCATTCTAGAAAAGTTCTTAGAATTTAATTTTCTACAAATCTAGATTCTTTCGAAATTGGTCCAGCCACCAGGAGATGAGTTTCTATTCTGACTATAATAGTTAAGATTTTAGAATTCTCCGCTTTTATTAACCTCAATATCAAGCTGCATTCAAAATTTCATGTTGATATCATGAATGGAAGTACTATTTTTTTTAGTTTTAAATTTTCATACGACACAATCCATTCGTTAGTTCGATTTAGCGTTATGTACAATTTCGATTAATTTTTCCCATGTAACTTTTTTTTTATCATTCGTAGAGAAATGTCGCATTCTAGAAAAGTTCTTAGAATTTAATTTTCTACAAATCTAGATTCTTTCGAAATTGGTCCAGCCACCAGGAGATGAGTTTCTATTCCGACTATAATAGTAAAGATTTTAGAATTCTCCGCTTTTATAAACCTCAATATCAAGCTGCATTCAAAATTTCATTTTGATATCATGAATGGAAGTACTATTTTTTTTAGTTTTAAATTTTCATACGACACAATCCATTCGTTAGTTCGATTTAGCGTTATGTACAATTTCGATTAATTTTTCCCATGTAACTTTTTTTTTATCATTCCTAGAGAAATGTCGCATTCTAGAAGAGTTCTTAGAATTTAATTTTCTACAAATCTAGATTCTTTCGAAATTGGTCCAGCCACCAGGAGATGAGTTTCTATTCTGACTATAATAGTTAAGATTTTAGAATTCTCCGCTTTTATTAACCTCAATATCAAGCTGCATTCAAAATTTCATGTTGATATCATGAATGGAAGTACTATTTTTTTTAGTTTTAAATTTTCATACGACACAATCCATTCGTTAGTTCGATTTAGCGTTATGTACAATTTCGATTAATTTTTCCCATGTAACTTTTTTTTATCATTCGTAGAGAAATGTCGCATTCTAGAAAAGTTCTTAGAATTTAATTTTCTACAAATCTAGATTCTTTCGAAATTGGTCCAGCCACCAGGAGATGAGTTTCTATTCTGACTATAATAGTTAAGATTTTAGAATTCTCCGCTTTTATTAACCTCAATATCAAGCTGCATTCAAAATTTCATGTTGATATCATGAATGGAAGTACTATTTTTTTTAGTTTTAAATTTTCATACGACACAATCCATTCGTTAGTTCGATTTAGCGTTATGTACAATTTCGATTAATTTTTCCCATGTAACTTTTTTTTTTATCATTCGTAGAGAAATGTCGCATTCTAGAAAAGTTCTTAGAATTTAATTTTCTACAAATCTAGATTCTTTCGAAATTGGTCCAGCCACCAGGAGATGAGTTTCTATTCCGACTATAATAGTTAAGATTTTAGAATTCTCCGCTTTTATTAACCTCAATATCAAGCTGCATTCAAAATTTCATGTTGATATCATGAATGGAAGTACTATTTTTTTTAGTTTTAAATTTTCATACGACACAATCCATTCGTTAGTTCGATTTAGCGTTATGTACAATTTCGATTAATTTTTCCCATGTAACTTTTTTTTTATCATTCCTAGAGAAATGTCGCATTCTAGAAAAGTTCTTAGAATTTAATTTTCTACAAATCTAGATTCTTTCGAAATTGGTCCAGCCACCAGGAGATGAGTTTCTATTCTGACTATAATAGTTAAGATTTTAGAATTCTCCGCTTTTATTAACCTCAATATCAAGCTGCATTCAAAATTTCATGTTGATATCATGAATGGAAGTACTATTTTTTTTAGTTTTAAATTTTCATACGACACAATCCATTCGTTAGTTCGATTTAGCGTTATGTACAATTTCGATTAATTTTTCCCATGTAACTTTTTTTTTATCATTCGTAGAGAAATGTCGCATTCTAGAAAAGTTCTTAGAATTTAATTTTCTACAAATCTAGATTCTTTCGAAATTGGTCCAGCCACCAGGAGATGAGTTTCTATTCTGACTATAATAGTTAAGATTTTAGAATTCTCCGCTTTTATTAACCTCAATATCAAGCTGCATTCAAAATTTCATGTTGATATCATGAATGGAAGTACTATTTTTTTTAGTTTTAAATTTTCATACGACACAATCCATTCGTTAGTTCGATTTAGCGTTATGTACAATTTCGATTAATTTTTCCCATGTAACTTTTTTTTTATCATTCCTAGAGAAATGTCGCATTCTAGAAAAGTTCTTAGAATTTAATTTTCTACAAATCTAGATTCTTTCGAAATTGGTCCAGCCACCAGGAGATGAGTTTCTATTCTGACTATAATAGTTAAGATTTTAGAATTCTCCGCTTTTATTAACCTCAATATCAAGCTGCATTCAAAATTTCATGTTGATATCATGAATGGAAGTACTATTTTTTTTAGTTTTAAATTTTCATACGACACAATCCATTCGTTAGTTCGATTTAGCGTTATGTACAATTTCGATTAATTTTTCCCATGTAACTTTTTTTTTATCATTCGTAGAGAAATGTCGCATTCTAGAAAAGTTCTTAGAATTTAATTTTCTACAAATCTAGATTCTTTCGAAATTGGTCCAGCCACCAGGAGATGAGTTTCTATTCTGACTATAATAGTTAAGATTTTAGAATTCTCCGCTTTTATTAACCTCAATATCAAGCTGCATTCAAAATTTCATGTTGATATCATGAATGGAAGTAGTATTTTTTTTAGTTTTAAATTTTCATACGACACAATCCATTCGTTAGTTCGATTTAGCGTTATGTACAATTTCGATTAATTTTTCCCATGTAACTTTTTTTTTATCATTCCTAGAGAAATGTCGCATTCTAGAAAAGTTCTTAGAATTTAATTTTCTACAAATCTAGATTCTTTCGAAATTGGTCCAGCCACCAGGAGATGAGTTTCTATTCTGACTATAATAGTTAAGATTTTAGAATTCTCCGCTTTTATTAACCTCAATATCAAGCTGCATTCAAAATTTCATGTTGATATCATGAATGGAAGTACTATTTTTTTTAGTTTTAAATTTTCATACGACACAATCCATTCGTTAGTTCGATTTAGCGTTATGTACAATTTCGATTAATTTTTCCCATGTAACTTTTTTTTTATCATTCGTAGAGAAATGTCGCATTCTAGAAAAGTTCTTAGAATTTAATTTTCTACAAATCTAGATTCTTTCGAAATTGGTCCAGCCACCAGGAGATGAGTTTCTATTCTGACTATAATAGTTAAGATTTTAGAATTCTCCGCTTTTATTAACCTCAATATCAAGCTGCATTCAAAATTTCATGTTGATATCATGAATGGAAGTACTAATTTTTTTAGTTTTAAATTTTCATACGACACAATCCATTCGTTAGTTCGATTTAGCGTTATGTACAATTTCGATTAATTTTTCCCATGTAACTTTTTTTTTATCATTCGTAGAGAAATGTCGCATTCTAGAAAAGTTCTTAGAATTTAATTTTCTACAAATCTAGATTCTTTCAAAATTGGTCCAGCCACCAGGAGATGAGTTTCTATTCTGACTATAATAGTTAAGATTTTAGAATTCTCCGCTTTTATTAACCTCAATATCAAGCTGCATTCAAAATTTCATGTTGATATCATGAATGGAAGTAGTATTTTTTTTAGTTTTAAATTTTCATACGACACAATCCATTCAATAGTTCGATTTAGCGTTATGTACAATTTCGATTAATTTTTCCCATGTAACTTTTTTTTTATCATTCGTAGAGAAATGTCGCATTCTAGAAAAGTTCTTAGAATTTAATTTTCTACAAATCTAGATTCTTTCGAAATTGGTCCAGCCACCAGGAGATGAGTTTCTATTCTGACTATAATAGTTAAGATTTTAGAATTCTCCGCTTTTATTAACCTCAATATCAAGCTGTATTCAAAATTTCATGTTGATATCATGAATGGAAGTACTAATTTTTTTAGTTTTAAATTTTCATACGACACAATCCATTCGTTAGTTCGATTTAGCGTTATGTACAATTTCGATTAATTTTTCCCATGTAACTTTTTTTTTATCATTCGTAGAGAAATGTCGCATTCTAGAAAAGTTCTTAGAATTTAATTTTCTACAAATCTAGATTCTTTCGAAATTGGTCCAGCCACCAGGAGATGAGTTTCTATTCTGACTATAATAGTTAAGATTTTAGAATTCTCCGCTTTTATTAACCTCAATATCAAGCTGCATTCAAAATTTCATGTTGATATCATGAATGGAAGTAGTATTTTTTTTAGTTTTAAATTTTCATACGACACAATCCATTCGTTAGTTCGATTTAGCGTTATGTACAATTTCGATTAATTTTTCCCATGTAACTTTTTTTTTATCATTCCTAGAGAAATGTCGCATTCTAGAAAAGTTCTTAGAATTTAATTTTCTACAAATCTAGATTCTTTCGAAATTGGTCCAGCCACCAGGAGATGAGTTTCTATTCTGACTATAATAGTTAAGATTTTAGAATTCTCCGCTTTTATTAACCTCAATATCAAGCTGCATTCAAAATTTCATGTTGATATCATGAATGGAAGTACTATTTTTTTTAGTTTTAAATTTTCATACGACACAATCCATTCGTTAGTTCGATTTAGCGTTATGTACAATTTCGATTAATTTTTCCCATGTAACTTTTTTTTTATCATTCGTAGAGAAATGTCGCATTCTAGAAAAGTTCTTAGAATTTAATTTTCTACAAATCTAGATTCTTTCGAAATTGGTCCAGCCACCAGGAGATGAGTTTCTATTCTGACTATAATAGTTAAGATTTTAGAATTCTCCGCTTTTATTAACCTCAATATCAAGCTGCATTCAAAATTTCATGTTGATATCATGAATGGAAGTACTAATTTTTTTAGTTTTAAATTTTCATACGACACAATCCATTCGTTAGTTCGATTTAGCGTTATGTACAATTTCGATTAATTTTTCCCATGTAACTTTTTTTTTATCATTCGTAGAGAAATGTCGCATTCTAGAAAAGTTCTTAGAATTTAATTTTCTACAAATCTAGATTCTTTCGAAATTGGTCCAGCCACCAGGAGATGAGTTTCTATTCTGACTATAATAGTTAAGATTTTAGAATTCTCCGCTTTTATTAACCTCAATATCAAGCTGCATTCAAAATTTCATGTTGATATCATGAATGGAAGTACTAATTTTTTTAGTTTTAAATTTTCATACGACACAATCCATTCGTTAGTTCGATTTAGCGTTATGTACAATTTCGATTAATTTTTCCCATGTAACTTTTTTTTTATCATTCGTAGAGAAATGTCGCATTCTAGAAAAGTTCTTAGAATTTAATTTTCTACAAATCTAGATTCTTTCGAAATTGGTCCAGCCACCAGGAGATGAGTTTCTATTCTGACTATAATAGTTAAGATTTTAGAATTCTCCGCTTTTATTAACCTCAATATCAAGCTGCATTCAAAATTTCATGTTGATATCATGAATGGAAGTACTATTTTTTTTAGTTTTAAATTTTCATACGACACAATCCATTCGTTAGTTCGATTTAGCGTTATGTACAATTTCGATTAATTTTTCCCATGTAACTTTTTTTTTATCATTCCTAGAGAAATGTCGCATTCTAGAAAAGTTCTTAGAATTTAATTTTCTACAAATCTAGATTCTTTCGAAATTGGTCCAGCCACCAGGAGATGAGTTTCTATTCTGACTATAATAGTTAAGATTTTAGAATTCTCCGCTTTTATTAACCTCAATATCAAGCTGCATTCAAAATTTCATGTTGATATCATGAATGGAAGTACTATTTTTTTTAGTTTTAAATTTTCATACGACACAATCCATTCGTTAGTTCGATTTAGCGTTATGTACAATTTCGATTAATTTTTCCCATGTAACTTTTTTTTTATCATTCCTAGAGAAATGTCGCATTCTAGAAAAGTTCTTAGAATTTAATTTTCTACAAATCTAGATTCTTTCGAAATTGGTCCAGCCACCAGGAGATGAGTTTCTATTCCGACTATAATAGTTAAGATTTTAGAATTCTCCGCTTTTATTAACCTCAATATCAAGCTGCATTCAAAATTTCATGTTGATATCATGAATGGAAGTACTATTTTTTTTAGTTTTAAATTTTCATACGACACAATCCATTCGTTAGTTCGATTTAGCGTTATGTACAATTTCGATTAATTTTTCCCATGTAACTTTTTTTTTATCATTCCTAGAGAAATGTCGCATTCTAGAAAAGTTCTTAGAATTTAATTTTCTACAAATCTAGATTCTTTCGAAATTGGTCCAGCCACCAGGAGATGCGATTTAGCGTTATGTACAATTTCGATTAATTTTTCCCATGTAACTTTTTTTTTATCATTCGTAGAGAAATGTCGCATTCTAGAAAAGTTCTTAGAATTTAATTTTCTACAAATCTAGATTCTTTCGAAATTGGTCCAGCCACCAGGAGATGAGTTTCTATTCTGACTATAATAGTTAAGATTTTAGAATTCTCCGCTTTTATTAACCTCAATATCAAGCTGCATTCAAAATTTCATGTTGATATCATGAATGGAAGTACTATTTTTTTTAGTTTTAAATTTTCATACGACACAATCCATTCGTTAGTTCGATTTAGCGTTATGTACAATTTCGATTAATTTTTCCCATGTAACTTTTTTTTTATCATTCCTAGAGAAATGTCGCATTCTAGAAAAGTTCTTAGAATTTAATTTTCTACAAATCTAGATTCTTTCGAAATTGGTCCAGCCACCAGGAGATGAGTTTCTATTCTGACTATAATAGTTAAGATTTTAGAATTCTCCGCTTTTATTAACCTCAATATCAAGCTGCATTCAAAATTTCATGTTGATATCATGAATGGAAGTACTAATTTTTTTAGTTTTAAATTTTCATACGACACAATCCATTCGTTAGTTCGATTTAGCGTTATGTACAATTTCGATTAATTTTTCCCATGTAACTTTTTTTTTATCATTCGTAGAGAAATGTCGCATTCTAGAAAAGTTCTTAGAATTTAATTTTCTACAAATCTAGATTCTTTCGAAATTGGTCCAGCCACCAGGAGATGAGTTTCTATTCCGACTATAATAGTTAAGATTTTAGAATTCTCCGCTTTTATTAACCTCAATATCAAGCTGCATTCAAAATTTCATGTTGATATCATGAATGGAAGTACTATTTTTTTTAGTTTTAAATTTTCATACGACACAATCCATTCGTTAGTTCGATTTAGCGTTATGTACAATTTCGATTAATTTTTCCCATGTGACTTTTTTTTTATCATTCGTAGAGAAATGTCGCATTCTAGAAAAGTTCTTAGAATTTAATTTTCTACAAATCTAGATTCTTTCGAAATTGGTCCAGCCACCAGGAGATGAGTTTCTATTCCGACTATAATAGTTAAGATTTTAGAATTCTCCGCTTTTATTAACCTCAATATCAAGCTGCATTCAAAATTTCATGTTGATATCATGAATGGAAGTACTATTTTTTTTAGTTTTAAATTTTCATACGACACAATCCATTCGTTAGTTCGATTTAGCGTTATGTACAATTTCGATTAATTTTTCCCATGTAACTTTTTTTTTATCATTCGTAGAGAAATGTCGCATTCTAGAAAAGTTCTTAGAATTTAATTTTCTACAAATCTAGATTCTTTCGAAATTGGTCCAGCCACCAGGAGATGAGTTTCTATTCTGACTATAATAGTTAAGATTTTAGAATTCTCCGCTTTTATTAACCTCAATATCAAGCTGCATTCAAAATTTCATGTTGATATCATGAATGGAAGTACTATTTTTTTTAGTTTTAAATTTTCATACGACACAATCCATTCGTTAGTTCGATTTAGCGTTATGTACAATTTCGATTAATTTTTCCCATGTAACTTTTTTTTTATCATTCCTAGAGAAATGTCGCATTCTAGAAAAGTTCTTAGAATTTAATTTTCTACAAATCTAGATTCTTTCGAAATTGGTCCAGCCACCAGGAGATGAGTTTCTATTCTGACTATAATAGTTAAGATTTTAGAATTCTCCGCTTTTATTAACCTCAATATCAAGCTGCATTCAAAATTTCATGTTGATATCATGAATGGAAGTACTATTTTTTTTAGTTTTAAATTTTCATACGACACAATCCATTCGTTAGTTCGATTTAGCGTTATGTACAATTTCGATTAATTTTTCCCATGTAACTTTTTTTTTATCATTCCTAGAGAAATGTCGCATTCTAGAAAAGTTCTTAGAATTTAATTTTCTACAAATCTAGATTCTTTCGAAATTGGTCCAGCCACCAGGAGATGAGTTTCTATTCTGACTATAATAGTTAAGATTTTAGAATTCTCCGCTTTTATTAACCTCAATATCAAGCTGCATTCAAAATTTCATGTTGATATCATGAATGGAAGTACTAATTTTTTTAGTTTTAAATTTTCATACGACACAATCCATTCGTTAGTTCGATTTAGCGTTATGTACAATTTCGATTAATTTTTCCCATGTAACTTTTTTTTTATCATTCGTAGAGAAATGTCGCATTCTAGAAAAGTTCTTAGAATTTAATTTTCTACAAATCTAGATTCTTTCGAAATTGGTCCAGCCACCAGGAGATGAGTTTCTATTCTGACTATAATAGTTAAGATTTTAGAATTCTCCGCTTTTATTAACCTCAATATCAAGCTGCATTCAAAATTTCATGTTGATATCATGAATGGAAGTACTATTTTTTTTAGTTTTAAATTTTCATACGACACAATCCATTCGTTAGTTCGATTTAGCGTTATGTACAATTTCGATTAATTTTTCCCATGTAACTTTTTTTTTATCATTCCTAGAGAAATGTCGCATTCTAGAAAAGTTCTTAGAATTTAATTTTCTACAAATCTAGATTCTTTCGAAATTGGTCCAGCCACCAGGAGATGAGTTTCTATTCTGACTATAATAGTTAAGATTTTAGAATTCTCCGCTTTTATTAACCTCAATATCAAGCTGCATTCAAAATTTCATGTTGATATCATGAATGGAAGTACTAATTTTTTTAGTTTTAAATTTTCATACGACACAATCCATTCGTTAGTTCGATTTAGCGTTATGTACAATTTCGATTAATTTTTCCCATGTAACTTTTTTTTTATCATTCCTAGAGAAATGTCGCATTCTAGAAAAGTTCTTAGAATTTAATTTTCTACAAATCTAGATTCTTTCGAAATTGGTCCAGCCACCAGGAGATGAGTTTCTATTCCGACTATAATAGTTAAGATTTTAGAATTCTCCGCTTTTATTAACCTCAATATCAAGCTGCATTCAAAATTTCATGTTGATATCATGAATGGAAGTACTAATTTTTTTAGTTTTAAATTTTCATACGACACAATCCATTCGTTAGTTCGATTTAGCGTTATGTACAATTTCGATTAATTTTTCCCATGTAACTTTTTTTTTATCATTCCTAGAGAAATGTCGCATTCTAGAAAAGTTCTTAGAATTTAATTTTCTACAAATCTAGATTCTTTCGAAATTGGTCCAGCCACCAGGAGATGAGTTTCTATTCTGACTATAATAGTTAAGATTTTAGAATTCTCCGCTTTTATTAACCTCAATATCAAGCTGCATTCAAAATTTCATGTTGATATCATGAATGGAAGTACTAATTTTTTTAGTTTTAAATTTTCATACGACACAATCCATTCGTTAGTTCGATTTAGCGTTATGTACAATTTCGATTAATTTTTCCCATGTAACTTTTTTTTTATCATTCCTAGAGAAATGTCGCATTCTAGAAAAGTTCTTAGAATTTAATTTTCTACAAATCTAGATTCTTTCGAAATTGGTCCAGCCACCAGGAGATGAGTTTCTATTCTGACTATAATAGTTAAGATTTTAGAATTCTCCGCTTTTATTAACCTCAATATCAAGCTGCATTCAAAATTTCATGTTGATATCATGAATGGAAGTACTATTTTTTTTAGTTTTAAATTTTCATACGACACAATCCATTCGTTAGTTCGATTTAGCGTTATGTACAATTTCGATTAATTTTTCCCATGTAACTTTTTTTTTATCATTCGTAGAGAAATGTCGCATTCTAGAAAAGTTCTTAGAATTTAATTTTCTACAAATCTAGATTCTTTCGAAATTGGTCCAGCCACCAGGAGATGAGTTTCTATTCCGACTATAATAGTTAAGATTTTAGAATTCTCCGCTTTTATTAACCTCAATATCAAGCTGCATTCAAAATTTCATGTTGATATCATGAATGGAAGTACTAATTTTTTTAGTTTTAAATTTTCATACGACACAATCCATTCGTTAGTTCGATTTAGCGTTATGTACAATTTCGATTAATTTTTCCCATGTAACTTTTTTTTTATCATTCCTAGAGAAATGTCGCATTCTAGAAAAGTTCTTAGAATTTAATTTTCTACAAATCTAGATTCTTTCGAAATTGGTCCAGCCACCAGGAGATGAGTTTCTATTCTGACTATAATAGTTAAGATTTTAGAATTCTCCGCTTTTATTAACCTCAATATCAAGCTGGATTCAAAATTTCATGTTGATATCATGAATGGAAGTACTAATTTTTTTAGTTTTAAATTTTCATACGACACAATCCATTCGTTAGTTCGATTTAGCGTTATGTACAATTTCGATTAATTTTTCCCATGTAACTTTTTTTTTATCATTCCTAGAGAAATGTCGCATTCTAGAAAAGTTCTTAGAATTTAATTTTCTACAAATCTAGATTCTTTCGAAATTGGTCCAGCCACCAGGAGATGAGTTTCTATTCTGACTATAATAGTTAAGATTTTAGAATTCTCCGCTTTTATTAACCTCAATATCAAGCTGCATTCAAAATTTCATGTTGATATCATGAATGGAAGTACTATTTTTTTTAGTTTTAAATTTTCATACGACACAATCCATTCGTTAGTTCGATTTAGCGTTATGTACAATTTCGATTAATTTTTCCCATGTAACTTTTTTTTTATCATTCCTAGAGAAATGTCGCATTCTAGAAAAGTTCTTAGAATTTAATTTTCTACAAATCTAGATTCTTTCGAAATTGGTCCAGCCACCAGGAGATGAGTTTCTATTCTGACTATAATAGTTAAGATTTTAGAATTCTCCGCTTTTATTAACCTCAATATCAAGCTGCATTCAAAATTTCATGTTGATATCATGAATGGAAGTACTATTTTTTTTAGTTTTAAATTTTCATACGACACAATCCATTCGTTAGTTCGATTTAGCGTTATGTACAATTTCGATTAATTTTTCCCATGTAACTTTTTTTTTATCATTCGTAGAGAAATATCGCATTCTAGAAAAGTTCTTAGAATTTAATTTTCTACAAATCTAGATTCTTTCGAAATTGGTCCAGCCACCAGGAGATGAGTTTCTATTCCGACTATAATAGTTAAGATTTTAGAATTCTCCGCTTTTATTAACCTCAATATCAAGCTGCATTCAAAATTTCATGTTGATATCATGAATGGAAGTACTATTTTTTTTAGTTTTAAATTTTCATACGACACAATCCATTCGTTAGTTCGATTTAGCGTTATGTACAATTTCGATTAATTTTTCCCATGTAACTTTTTTTTTATCATTCCTAGAGAAATGTCGCATTCTAGAAAAGTTCTTAGAATTTAATTTTCTACAAATCTAGATTCTTTCGAAATTGGTCCAGCCACCAGGAGATGAGTTTCTATTCTGACTATAATAGTTAAGATTTTAGAATTCTCCGCTTTTATTAACCTCAATATCAAGCTGCATTCAAAATTTCATGTTGATATCATGAATGGAAGTACTAATTTTTTTAGTTTTAAATTTTCATACGACACAATCCATTCGTTAGTTCGATTTAGCGTTATGTACAATTTCGATTAATTTTTCCCATGTAACTTTTATTTTATCATTCCTAGAGAAATGTCGCATTCTAGAAAAGTTCTTAGAATTTAATTTTCTACAAATCTAGATTCTTTCGAAATTGGTCCAGCCACCAGGAGATGAGTTTCTATTCTGACTATAATAGTTAAGATTTTAGAATTCTCCGCTTTTATTAACCTCAATATCAAGCTGCATTCAAAATTTCATGTTTATATCATGAATGGAAGTACTATTTTTTTAGTTTTAAATTTTCATACGACACAATCCATTCGTTAGTTCGATTTAGCGTTATGTACAATTTCGATTAATTTTTCCCATGTAACTTTTTTTTTATCATTCGTAGAGAAATGTCGCATTCTAGAAAAGTTCTTAGAATTTAATTTTCTACAAATCTAGATTCTTTCGAAATTGGTCCAGCCACCAGGAGATGAGTTTCTATTCTGACTATAATAGTTAAGATTTTAGAATTCTCCGCTTTTATTAACCTCAATATCAAGCTGCATTCAAAATTTCATGTTGATATCATGAATGGAAGTACTATTTTTTTTAGTTTTAAATTTTCATACGACACAATCCATTCGTTAGTTCGATTTAGCGTTATGTACAATTTCGATTAATTTTTCCCATGTAACTTTTTTTTATCATTCCTAGAGAAATGTCGCATTCTAGAAAAGTTCTTAGAATTTAATTTTCTACAAATCTAGATTCTTTCGAAATTGGTCCAGCCACCAGGAGATGAGTTTCTATTCTGACTATAATAGTTAAGATTTTAGAATTCTCCGCTTTTATTAACCTCAATATCAAGCTGCATTCAAAATTTCATGTTGATATCATGAATGGAAGTACTATTTTTTTTAGTTTTAAATTTTCATACGACACAATCCATTCGTTAGTTCGATTTAGCGTTATGTACAATTTCGATTAATTTTTCCCATGTAACTTTTTTTTTATCATTCGTAGAGAAATGTCGCATTCTAGAAAAGTTCTTAGAATTTAATTTTCTACAAATCTAGATTCTTTCGAAATTGGTCCAGCCACCAGGAGATGAGTTTCTATTCTGACTATAATAGTTAAGATTTTAGAATTCTCCGCTTTTATTAACCTCAATATCAAGCTGCATTCAAAATTTCATGTTGATATCATGAATGGAAGTACTATTTTTTTTAGTTTTAAATTTTCATACGACACAATCCATTCGTTAGTTCGATTTAGCGTTATGTACAATTTCGATTAATTTTTCCCATGTAACTTTTTTTTATCATTCGTAGAGAAATGTCGCATTCTAGAAAAGTTCTTAGAATTTAATTTTCTACAAATCTAGATTCTTTCGAAATTGGTCCAGCCACCAGGAGATGAGTTTCTGTTCTGACTATAATAGTTAAGATTTTAGAATTCTCCGCTTTTATTAACCTCAATATCAAGCTGCATTCAAAATTTCATGTTGATATCATGAATGGAAGTACTATTTTTTTTAGTTTTAAATTTTCATACGACACAATCCATTCGTTAGTTCGATTTAGCGTTATGTACAATTTCGATTAATTTTTCCCATGTAACTTTTTATCATTCCTAGAGAAATGTCGCATTCTAGAAAAGTTCTTAGAATTTAATTTTCTACAAATCTAGATTCTTTCGAAATTGGTCCAGCCACCAGGAGATGAGTTTCTATTCTGACTATAATAGTTAAGATTTTAGAATTCTCCGCTTTTATTAACCTCAATATCAAGCTGCATTCAAAATTTCATGTTGATATCATGAATGGAAGTACTAATTTTTTTAGTTTTAAATTTTCATACGACACAATCCATTCGTTAGTTCGATTTAGCGTTATGTACAATTTCGATTAATTTTTCCCATGTAACTTTTTTTTTATCATTCCTAGAGAAATGTCGCATTCTAGAAAAGTTCTTAGAATTTAATTTTCTACAAATCTAGATTCTTTCGAAATTGGTCCAGCCACCAGGAGATGAGTTTCTATTCTGACTATAATAGTTAAGATTTTAGAATTCTCCGCTTTTATTAACCTCAATATCAAGCTGCATTCAAAATTTCATGTTGATATCATGAATGGAAGTACTATTTTTTTTAGTTTTAAATTTTCATACGACACAATCCATTCGTTAGTTCGATTTAGCGTTATGTACAATTTCGATTAATTTTTCCCATGTAACTTTTTTTTTATCATTCCTAGAGAAATGTCGCTTTCTAGAAAAGTTCTTAGAATTTAATTTTCTACAAATCTAGATTCTTTCGAAATTGGTCCAGCCACCAGGAGATGAGTTTCTATTCCGACTATAATAGTTAAGATTTTAGAATTCTCCGCTTTTATTAACCTCAATATCAAGCTGCATTCAAAATTTCATGTTGATATCATGAATGGAAGTACTAATTTTTTTAGTTTTAAATTTTCATACGACACAATCCATTCGTTAGTTCGATTTAGCGTTATGTACAATTTCGATTAATTTTTCCCATGTAACTTTTTTTTTTATCATTCCTAGAGAAATGTCGCATTCTAGAAAAGTTCTTAGAATTTAATTTTCTACAAATCTAGATTCTTTCGAAATTGGTCCAGCCACCAGGAGATGAGTTTCTATTCTGACTATAATAGTTAAGATTTTAGAATTCTCCGCTTTTATTAACCTCAATATCAAGCTGCATTCAAAATTTCATGTTGATATCATGAATGGAAGTACTATTTTTTTTAGTTTTAAATTTTCATACGACACAATCCATTCGTTAGTTCGATTTAGCGTTATGTACAATTTCGATTAATTTTTCCCATGTAACTTTTTTTTTATCATTCGTAGAGAAATGTCGCATTCTAGAAAAGTTCTTAGAATTTAATTTTCTACAAATCTAGATTCTTTCGAAATTGGTCCAGCCACCAGGAGATGAGTTTCTATTCTGACTATAATAGTTAAGATTTTAGAATTCTCCGCTTTTATTAACCTCAATATCAAGCTGCATTCAAAATTTCATGTTGATATCATGAATGGAAGTACTATTTTTTTTAGTTTTAAATTTTCATACGACACAATCCATTCGTTAGTTCGATTTAGCGTTATGTACAATTTCGATTAATTTTTCCCATGTAACTTTTTTTTTATCATTCCTAGAGAAATGTCGCATTCTAGAAAAGTTCTTAGAATTTAATTTTCTACAAATCTAGATTCTTTCGAAATTGGTCCAGCCACCAGGAGATGAGTTTCTATTCTGACTATAATAGTTAAGATTTTAGAATTCTCCGCTTTTATTAACCTCAATATCAAGCTGCATTCAAAATTTCATGTTGATATCATGAATGGAAGTACTATTTTTTTTAGTTTTAAATTTTCATACGACACAATCCATTCGTTAGTTCGATTTAGCGTTATGTACAATTTCGATTAATTTTTCCCATGTAACTTTTTTTTTATCATTCCTAGAGAAATGTCGCATTCTAGAAAAGTTCTTAGAATTTAATTTTCTACAAATCTAGATTCTTTCGAAATTGGTCCAGCCACCAGGAGATGAGTTTCTATTCTGACTATAATAGTTAAGATTTTAGAATTCTCCGCTTTTATTAACCTCAATATCAAGCTGCATTCAAAATTTCATGTTGATATCATGAATGGAAGTACTATTTTTTTTAGTTTTAAATTTTCATACGACACAATCCATTCGTTAGTTCGATTTAGCGTTATGTACAATTTCGATTAATTTTTCCCATGTAACTTTTTTTTTATCATTCGTAGAGAAATGTCGCATTCTAGAAAAGTTCTTAGAATTTAATTTTCTACAAATCTAGATTCTTTCGAAATTGGTCCAGCCACCAGGAGATGAGTTTCTATTCTGACTATAATAGTTAAGATTTTAGAATTCTCCGCTTTTATTAACCTCAATATCAAGCTGCATTCAAAATTTCATGTTGATATCATGAATGGAAGTACTATTTTTTTTAGTTTTAAATTTTCATACGACACAATCCATTCGTTAAATCGATTTAGCGTTATGTACAATTTCGATTAATTTTTCCCATGTAACTTTTTTTTTATCATTCGTAGAGAAATGTCGCATTCTAGAAAAGTTCTTAGAATTTAATTTTCTACAAATCTAGATTCTTTCGAAATTGGTCCAGCCACCAGGAGATGAGTTTCTATTCTGACTATAATAGTTAAGATTTTAGAATTCTCCGCTTTTATTAACCTCAATATCAAGCTGCATTCAAAATTTCATGTTGATATCATGAATGGAAGTACTAATTTTTTTAGTTTTAAATTTTCATACGACACAATCCATTCGTTAGTTCGATTTAGCGTTATGTACAATTTCGATTAATTTTTCCCATGTAACTTTTTTTTTATCATTCCTAGAGAAATGTCGCTTTCTAGAAAAGTTCTTAGAATTTAATTTTCTACAAATCTAGATTCTTTCGAAATTGGTCCAGCCACCAGGAGATGAGTTTCTATTCTGACTATAATAGTTAAGATTTTAGAATTCTCCGCTTTTATTAACCTCAATATCAAGCTGCATTCAAAATTTCATGTTGATATCATGAATGGAAGTACTAATTTTTTTAGTTTTAAATTTTCATACGACACAATCCATTCGTTAGTTCGATTTAGCGTTATGTACAATTTCGATTAATTTTTCCCATGTAACTTTTTTTTTATCATTCGTAGAGAAATGTCGCATTCTAGAAAAGTTCTTAGAATTTAATTTTCTACAAATCTAGATTCTTTCGAAATTGGTCCAGCCACCAGGAGATGAGTTTCTATTCTGACTATAATAGTTAAGATTTTAGAATTCTCCGCTTTTATTAACCTCAATATCAAGCTGCATTCAAAATTTCATGTTGATATCATGAATGGAAGTACTATTTTTTTTAGTTTTAAATTTTCATACGACACAATCCATTCGTTAGTTCGATTTAGCGTTATGTACAATTTCGATTAATTTTTCCCATGTAACTTTTTTTTTATCATTCGTAGAGAAATGTCGCATTCTAGAAAAGTTCTTAGAATTTAATTTTCTACAAATCTAGATTCTTTCGAAATTGGTCCAGCCACCAGGAGATGAGTTTCTATTCCGACTATAATAGTTAAGATTTTAGAATTCTCCGCTTTTATTAACCTCAATATCAAGCTGCATTCAAAATTTCATGTTGATATCATGAATGGAAGTACTATTTTTTTTAGTTTTAAATTTTCATACGACACAATCCATTCGTTAGTTCGATTTAGCGTTATGTACAATTTCGATTAATTTTTCCCATGTAACTTTTTTTTTATCATTCGTAGAGAAATGTCGCATTCTAGAAAAGTTCTTAGAATTTAATTTTCTACAAATCTAGATTCTTTCGAAATTGGTCCAGCCACCAGGAGATGAGTTTCTATTCTGACTATAATAGTTAAGATTTTAGAATTCTTCGCTTTTATTAACCTCAATATCAAGCTGCATTCAAAATTTCATGTTGATATCATGAATGGAAGTACTATTTTTTTTAGTTTTAAATTTTCATACGACACAATCCATTCGTTAGTTCGATTTAGCGTTATGTACAATTTCGATTAATTTTTCCCATGTAACTTTTTTTTTATCATTCCTAGAGAAATGTCGTATTCTAGAAAAGTTCTTAGAATTTAATTTTCTACAAATCTAGATTCTTTCGAAATTGGTCCAGCCACCAGGAGATGAGTTTCTATTCTGACTATAATAGTTAAGATTTTAGAATTCTCCGCTTTTATTAACCTCAATATCAAGCTGCATTCAAAATTTCATGTTGATATCATGAATGGAAGTACTATTTTTTTTAGTTTTAAATTTTCATACGACACAATCCATTCGTTAGTTCGATTTAGCGTTATGTACAATTTCGATTAATTTTTCCCATGTAACTTTTTTTTTATCATTCGTAGAGAAATGTCGCATTCTAGAAAAGTTCTTAGAATTTAATTTTCTACAAATCTAGATTCTTTCGAAATTGGTCCAGCCACCAGGAGATGAGTTTCTATTCTGACTATAATAGTTAAGATTTTAGAATTCTCCGCTTTTATTAACCTCAATATCAAGCTGGTTTCAAAATTTCATGTTGATATCATGAATGGAAGTACTATTTTTTTTAGTTTTAAATTTTCATACGACACAATCCATTCGTTAGTTCGATTTAGCGTTATGTACAATTTCGATTAATTTTTCCCATGTAACTTTTTTTTTATCATTCGTAGAGAAATGTCGTATTCTAGAAAAGTTCTTAGAATTTAATTTTCTACAAATCTAGATTCTTTCGAAATTGGTCCAGCCACCAGGAGATGAGTTTCTATTCTGACTATAATAGTTAAGATTTTAGAATTCTCCGCTTTTATTAACCTCAATATCAAGCTGCATTCAAAATTTCATGTTGATATCATGAATGGAAGTACTAATTTTTTTAGTTTTAAATTTTCATACGACACAATCCATTCGTTAGTTCGATTTAGCGTTATGTACAATTTCGATTAATTTTTCCCATGTAACTTTTTTTTTATCATTCGTAGAGAAATGTCGCATTCTAGAAAAGTTCTTAGAATTTAATTTTCTACAAATCTAGATTCTTTCGAAATTGGTCCAGCCACCAGGAGATGAGTTTCTATTCTGACTATAATAGTTAAGATTTTAGAATTCTCCGCTTTTATTAACCTCAATATCAAGCTGCATTCAAAATTTCATGTTGATATCATGAATGGAAGTACTAATTTTTTTAGTTTTAAATTTTCATACGACACAATCCATTCGTTAGTTCGATTTAGCGTTATGTACAATTTCGATTAATTTTTCCCATGTAACTTTTTTTTTATCATTCGTAGAGAAATGTCGCATTCTAGAAAAGTTCTTAGAATTTAATTTTCTACAAATCTAGATTCTTTCGAAATTGGTCCAGCCACCAGGAGATGAGTTTCTATTCTGACTATAATAGTTAAGATTTTAGAATTCTCCGCTTTTATTAACCTCAATATCAAGCTGCATTCAAAATTTCATGTTGATATCATGAATGGAAGTACTAATTTTTTTAGTTTTAAATTTTTATACGACACAATCCATTCGTTAGTTCGATTTAGCGTTATGTACAATTTCGATTAATTTTTCCCATGTAACTTTTTTTTTATCATTCGTAGAGAAATGTCGCATTCTAGAAAAGTTCTTAGAATTTAATTTTCTACAAATCTAGATTCTTTCGAAATTGGTCCAGCCACCAGGAGATGAGTTTCTATTCTGACTATAATAGTTAAGATTTTAGAATTCTCCGCTTTTATTAACCTCAATATCAAGCTGCATTCAAAATTTCATGTTGATATCATGAATGGAAGTACTATTTTTTTTAGTTTTAAATTTTCATACGACACAATCCATTCGTTAGTTCGATTTAGCGTTATGTACAATTTCGATTAATTTTTCCCATGTAACTTTTTTTTTATCATTCGTAGAGAAATGTCGCATTCTAGAAAAGTTCTTAGAATTTAATTTTCTACAAATCTAGATTCTTTCGAAATTGGTCCAGCCACCAGGAGATGAGTTTCTGTTCTGACTATAATAGTTAAGATTTTAGAATTCTCCGCTTTTATTAACCTCAATATCAAGCTGCATTCAAAATTTCATGTTGATATCATGAATGGAAGTACTATTTTTTTTAGTTTTAAATTTTCATACGACACAATCCATTCGTTAGTTCGATTTAGCGTTATGTACAATTTCGATTAATTTTTCCCATGTAACTTTTTTTTTATCATTCGTAGAGAAATGTCGCATTCTAGAAAAGTTCTTAGAATTTAATTTTCTACAAATCTAGATTCTTTCGAAATTGGTCCAGCCACCAGGAGATGAGTTTCTATTCTGACTATAATAGTTAAGATTTTAGAATTCTCCGCTTTTATTAACCTCAATATCAAGCTGCATTCAAAATTTCATGTTGATATCATGAATGGAAGTACTAATTTTTTTAGTTTTAAATTTTCATACGACACAATCCATTCGTTAGTTCGATTTAGCGTTATGTACAATTTCGATTAATTTTTCCCATGTAACTTTTTTTTTATCATTCGTAGAGAAATGTCGCATTCTAGAAAAGTTCTTAGAATTTAATTTTCTACAAATCTAGATTCTTTCGAAATTGGTCCAGCCACCAGGAGATGAGTTTCTATTCTGACTATAATAGTTAAGATTTTAGAATTCTCCGCTTTTATTAACCTCAATATCAAGCTGCATTCAAAATTTCATGTTGATATCATGAATGGAAGTACTAATTTTTTTAGTTTTAAATTTTCATACGACACAATCCATTCGTTAGTTCGATTTAGCGTTATGTACAATTTCGATTAATTTTTCCCATGTAACTTTTTTTTTATCATTCGTAGAGAAATGTCGCATTCTAGAAAAGTTCTTAGAATTTAATTTTCTACAAATCTAGATTCTTTCGAAATTGGTCCAGCCACCAGGAGATGAGTTTCTATTCTGACTATAATAGTTAAGATTTTAGAATTCTCCGCTTTTATTAACCTCAATATCAAGCTGCATTCAAAATTTCATGTTGATATCATGAATGGAAGTACTATTTTTTTTAGTTTTAAATTTTCATACGACACAATCCATTCGTTAGTTCGATTTAGCGTTATGTACAATTTCGATTAATTTTTCCCATGTAACTTTTTTTTTATCATTCCTAGAGAAATGTCGCATTCTAGAAAAGTTCTTAGAATTTAATTTTCTACAAATCTAGATTCTTTCGAAATTGGTCCAGCCACCAGGAGATGAGTTTCTATTCTGACTATAATAGTTAAGATTTTAGAATTCTCCGCTTTTATTAACCTCAATATCAAGCTGCATTCAAAATTTCATGTTGATATCATGAATGGAAGTACTATTTTTTTTAGTTTTAAATTTTCATACGACACAATCCATTCGTTAGTTCGATTTAGCGTTATGTACAATTTCGATTAATTTTTCCCATGTAACTTTTTTTTTATCATTCGTAGAGAAATGTCGCATTCTAGAAAAGTTCTTAGAATTTAATTTTCTACAAATCTAGATTCTTTCGAAATTGGTCCAGCCACCATGAGATGAGTTTCTATTCCGACTATAATAGTTAAGATTTTAGAATTCTCCGCTTTTATTAACCTCAATATCAAACTGCATTCAAAATTTCATGTTGATATCATGAATGGAAGTACTATTTTTTTTAGTTTTAAATTTTCATACGACACAATCCATTCGTTAGTTCGATTTAGCGTTATGTACAATTTCGATTAATTTTTCCCATGTAACTTTTTTTTTATCATTCGTAGAGAAATGTCGCATTCTAGAAAAGTTCTTAGAATTTAATTTTCTACAAATCTAGATTCTTTCGAAATTGGTCCAGCCACCAGGAGATGAGTTTCTATTCTGACTATAATAGTTAAGATTTTAGAATTCTCCGCTTTTATTAACCTCAATATCAAGCTGCATTCAAAATTTCATGTTGATATCATGAATGGAAGTACTATTTTTTTTAGTTTTAAATTTTCATACGACACAATCCATTCGTTAGTTCGATTTAGCGTTATGTACAATTTCGATTAATTTTTCCCATGTAACTTTTTTTTTATCATTCCTAGAGAAATGTCGCATTCTAGAAAAGTTCTTAGAATTTAATTTTCTACAAATCTAGATTCTTTCGAAATTGGTCCAGCCACCAGGAGATGAGTTTCTATTCTGACTATAATAGTTAAGATTTTAGAATTCTCCGCTTTTATTAACCTCAATATCAAGCTGCATTCAAAATTTCATGTTGATATCATGAATGGAAGTACTATTTTTTTTAGTTTTAAATTTTCATACGACACAATCCATTCGTAAGTTCGATTTAGCGTTATGTACAATTTCGATTAATTTTTCCCATGTAACTTTTTTTTTATCATTCGTAGAGAAATGTCGCATTCTAGAAAAGTTCTTAGAATTTAATTTTCTACAAATCTAGATTCTTTCGAAATTGGTCCAGCCACCAGGAGATGAGTTTCTATTCTGACTATAATAGTTAAGATTTTAGAATTCTCCGCTTTTATTAACCTCAATATCAAGCTGCATTCAAAATTTCATGTTGATATCATGAATGGAAGTACTAATTTTTTTAGTTTTAAATTTTCATACGACACAATCCATTCGTTAGTTCGATTTAGCGTTATGTACAATTTCGATTAATTTTTCCCATGTAACTTTTTTTTTATCATTCGTAGAGAAATGTCGCATTCTAGAAAAGTTCTTAGAATTTAATTTTCTACAAATCTAGATTCTTTCGAAATTGGTCCAGCCACCAGGAGATGAGTTTCTATTCTGACTATAATAGTTAAGATTTTAGAATTCTCCGCTTTTATTAACCTCAATATCAAGCTGCATTCAAAATTTCATGTTGATATCATGAATGGAAGTACTAATTTTTTTAGTTTTAAATTTTCATACGACACAATCCATTCGTTAGTTCGATTTAGCGTTATGTACAATTTCGATTAATTTTTCCCATGTAACTTTTTTTTTATCATTCGTAGAGAAATGTCGCATTCTAGAAAAGTTCTTAGAATTTAATTTTCTACAAATCTAGATTCTTTCGAAATTGGTCCAGCCACCAGGAGATGAGTTTCTATTCTGACTATAATAGTTGAGATTTTAGAATTCTCCGCTTTTATTAACCTCAATATCAAGCTGCATTCAAAATTTCATGTTGATATCATGAATGGAAGTACTATTTTTTTTAGTTTTAAATTTTCATACGACACAATCCATTCGTTAGTTCGATTTAGCGTTATGTACAATTTCGATTAATTTTTCCCATGTAACTTTTTTTTTATCATTCGTAGAGAAATGTCGCATTCTAGAAAAGTTCTTAGAATTTAATTTTCTACAAATCTAGATTCTTTCGAAATTGGTCCAGCCACCAGGAGATGAGTTTCTATTCTGACTATAATAGTTAAGATTTTAGAATTCTCCGCTTTTATTAACCTCAATATCAAGCTGCATTCAAAATTTCATGTTGATATCATGAATGGAAGTACTATTTTTTTTAGTTTTAAATTTTCATACGACACAATCCATTCGTTAGTTCGATTTAGCGTTATGTACAATTTCGATTAATTTTTCCCATGTAACTTTTTTTTTATCATTCGTAGAGAAATGTCGCATTCTAGAAAAGTTCTTAGAATTTAATTTTCTACAAATCTAGATTCTTTCGAAATTGGTCCAGCCACCAGGAGATGAGTTTCTATTCTGACTATAATAGTTAAGATTTTAGAATTCTCCGCTTTTATTAACCTCAATATCAAGCTGCATTCAAAATTTCATGTTGATATCATGAATGGAAGTACTATTTTTTTTAGTTTTAAATTTTCATACGACACAATCCATTCGTTAGTTCGATTTAGCGTTATGTACAATTTCGATTAATTTTTCCCATGTAACTTTTTTTTTATCATTCGTAGAGAAATGTCGCATTCTAGAAAAGTTCTTAGAATTTAATTTTCTACAAATCTAGATTCTTTCGAAATTGGTCCAGCCACCAGGAGATGAGTTTCTTTTCTGACTATAATAGTTAAGATTTTAGAATTCTCCGCTTTTATTAACCTCAATATCAAGCTGCATTCAAAATTTCATGTTGATATCATGAATGGAAGTACTAATTTTTTTAGTTTTAAATTTTCATACGACACAATCCATTCGTTAGTTCGATTTAGCGTTATGTACAATTTCGATTAATTTTTCCCATGTAACTTTTTTTTTATCATTCGTAGAGAAATGTCGCATTCTAGAAAAGTTCTTAGAATTTAATTTTCTACAAATCTAGATTCTTTCGAAATTGGTCCAGCCACCAGGAGATGAGTTTCTATTCTGACTATAATAGTTAAGATTTTAGAATTCTCCGCTTTTATTAACCTCAATATCAAGCTGCATTCAAAATTTCATGTTGATATCATGAATGGAAGTACTATTTTTTTTAGTTTTAAATTTTCATACGACACAATCCATTCGTTAGTTCGATTTAGCGTTATGTACAATTTCGATTAATTTTTCCCATGTAACTTTTTTTTTATCATTCGTAGAGAAATGTCGCATTCTAGAAAAGTTCTTAGAATTTAATTTTCTACAAATCTAGATTCTTTCGAAATTGGTCCAGCCACCAGGAGATGAGTTTCTATTCTGACTATAATAGTTAAGATTTTAGAATTCTCCGCTTTTATTAACCTCAATATCAAGCTGCATTCAAAATTTCATGTTGATATCATGAATGGAAGTACTATTTTTTTTAGTTTTAAATTTTCATACGACACAATCCATTCGTTAGTTCGATTTAGCGTTATGTACAATTTCGATTAATTTTTCCCATGTAACTTTTTTTTTATCATTCCTAGAGAAATGTCGCATTCTAGAAAAGTTCTTAGAATTTAATTTTCTACAAATCTAGATTCTTTCGAAATTGGTCCAGCCACCAGGAGATGAGTTTCTATTCTGACTATAATAGTTAAGATTTTAGAATTCTCCGCTTTTATTAACCTCAATATCAAGCTGCATTCAAAATTTCATGTTGATATCATGAATGGAAGTACTATTTTTTTTAGTTTTAAATTTTCATACGACACAATCCATTCGTTAGTTCGATTTAGCGTTATGTACAATTTCGATTAATTTTTCCCATGTAACTTTTTTTTTATCATTCCTAGAGAAATGTCGCGTTCTAGAAAAGTTCTTAGAATTTAATTTTCTACAAATCTAGATTCTTTCGAAATTGGTCCAGCCACCAGGAGATGAGTTTCTATTCTGACTATAATAGTTAAGATTTTAGAATTCTCCGCTTTTATTAACCTCAATATCAAGCTGCATTCAAAATTTCATGTTGATATCATGAATGGAAGTACTATTTTTTTTAGTTTTAAATTTTCATACGACACAATCCATTCGTTAGTTCGATTTAGCGTTATGTACAATTTCGATTAATTTTTCCCATGTAACTTTTTTTTTATCATTCGTAGAGAAATGTCGCATTCTAGAAAAGTTCTTAGAATTTAATTTTCTACAAATCTAGATTCTTTCGAAATTGGTCCAGCCACCAGGAGATGAGTTTCTATTCTGACTATAATAGTTAAGATTTTAGAATTCTCCGCTTTTATTAACCTCAATATCAAGCTGCATTCAAAATTTCATGTTGATATCATGAATGGAAGTACTATTTTTTTTAGTTTTAAATTTTCATACGACACAATCCATTCGTTAGTTCGATTTAGCGTTATGTACAATTTCGATTAATTTTTCCCATGTAACTTTTTTTTTATCATTCGTAGAGAAATGTCGCATTCTAGAAAAGTTCTTAGAATTTAATTTTCTACAAATCTAGATTCTTTCGAAATTGGTCCAGCCACCAGGAGATGAGTTTCTATTCTGACTATAATAGTTAAGATTTTAGAATTCTCCGCTTTTATTAACCTCAATATCAAGCTGCATTCAAAATTTCATGTTGATATCATGAATGGAAGTACTAATTTTTTTAGTTTTAAATTTTCATACGACACAATCCATTCGTTAGTTCGATTTAGCGTTATGTACAATTTCGATTAATTTTTCCCATGTAACTTTTTTTTATCATTCGTAGAGAAATGTCGCATTCTAGAAAAGTTCTTAGAATTTAATTTTCTACAAATCTAGATTCTTTCGAAATTGGTCCAGCCACCAGGAGATGAGTTTCTATTCTGACTATAATAGTTAAGATTTTAGAATTCTCCGCTTTTATTAACCTCAATATCAAGCTGCATTCAAAATTTCATGTTGATATCATGAATGGAAGTACTATTTTTTTTAGTTTTAAATTTTCATACGACACAATCCATTCGTTAGTTCGATTTAGCGTTATGTACAATTTCGATTAATTTTTCCCATGTAACTTTTTTTTTATCATTCCTAGAGAAATGTCGCATTCTAGAAAAGTTCTTAGAATTTAATTTTCTACAAATCTAGATTCTTTCGAAATTGGTCCAGCCACCAGGAGATGAGTTTCTATTCTGACTATAATAGTTAAGATTTTAGAATTCTCCGCTTTTATTAACCTCAATATCAAGCTGCATTCAAAATTTCATGTTGATATCATGAATGGAAGTACTATTTTTTTTAGTTTTAAATTTTCATACGACACAATCCATTCGTTAGTTCGATTTAGCGTTATGTACAATTTCGATTAATTTTTCCCATGTAACTTTTTTTTTATCATTCCTAGAGAAATGTCGCGTTCTAGAAAAGTTCTTAGAATTTAATTTTCTACAAATCTAGATTCTTTCGAAATTGGTCCAGCCACCAGGAGATGAGTTTCTATTCTGACTATAATAGTTAAGATTTTAGAATTCTCCGCTTTTATTAACCTCAATATCAAGCTGCATTCAAAATTTCATGTTGATATCATGAATGGAAGTACTATTTTTTTTAGTTTTAAATTTTCATACGACACAATCCATTCGTTAGTTCGATTTAGCGTTATGTACAATTTCGATTAATTTTTCCCATGTAACTTTTTTTTTATCATTCGTAGAGAAATGTCGCATTCTAGAAAAGTTCTTAGAATTTAATTTTCTACAAATCTAGATTCTTTCGAAATTGGTCCAGCCACCAGGAGATGAGTTTCTATTCTGACTATAATAGTTAAGATTTTAGAATTCTCCGCTTTTATTAACCTCAATATCAAGCTGCATTCAAAATTTCATGTTGATATCATGAATGGAAGTACTATTTTTTTTAGTTTTAAATTTTCATACGACACAATCCATTCGTTAGTTCGATTTAGCGTTATGTACAATTTCGATTAATTTTTCCCATGTAACTTTTTTTTTATCATTCGTAGAGAAATGTCGCATTCTAGAAAAGTTCTTAGAATTTAATTTTCTACAAATCTAGATTCTTTCGAAATTGGTCCAGCCACCAGGAGATGAGTTTCTATTCTGACTATAATAGTTAAGATTTTAGAATTCTCCGCTTTTATTAACCTCAATATCAAGCTGCATTCAAAATTTCATGTTGATATCATGAATGGAAGTACTAATTTTTTTAGTTTTAAATTTTCATACGACACAATCCATTCGTTAGTTCGATTTAGCGTTATGTACAATTTCGATTAATTTTTCCCATGTAACTTTTTTTTATCATTCGTAGAGAAATGTCGCATTCTAGAAAAGTTCTTAGAATTTAATTTTCTACAAATCTAGATTCTTTCGAAATTGGTCCAGCCACCAGGAGATGAGTTTCTATTCTGACTATAATAGTTAAGATTTTAGAATTCTCCGCTTTTATTAACCTCAATATCAAGCTGCATTCAAAATTTCATGTTGATATCATGAATGGAAGTACTATTTTTTTTAGTTTTAAATTTTCATACGACACAATCCATTCGTTAGTTCGATTTAGCGTTATGTACAATTTCGATTAATTTTTCCCATGTAACTTTTTTTTATCATTCCTAGAGAAATGTCGCATTCTAGAAAAGTTCTTAGAATTTAATTTTCTACAAATCTAGATTCTTTCGAAATTGGTCCAGCCACCAGGAGATGAGTTTCTATTCTGACTATAATAGTTAAGATTTTAGAATTCTCCGCTTTTATTAACCTCAATATCAAGCTGCATTCAAAATTTCATGTTGATATCATGAATGGAAGTACTAATTTTTTTAGTTTTAAATTTTCATACGACACAATCCATTCGTTAGTTCGATTTAGCGTTATGTACAATTTCGATTAATTTTTCCCATGTAACTTTTTTTTTATCATTCGTAGAGAAATGTCGCATTCTAGAAAAGTTCTTAGAATTTAATTTTCTACAAATCTAGATTCTTTCGAAATTGGTCCAGCCACCAGGAGATGAGTTTCTATTCCGACTATAATAGTTAAGATTTTAGAATTCTCCGCTTTTATTAACCTCAATATCAAGCTGCATTCAAAATTTCATGTTGATATCATGAATGGAAGTACTATTTTTTTTAGTTTTAAATTTTCATACGACACAATCCATTCGTTAGTTCGATTTAGCGTTATGTACAATTTCGATTAATTTTTCCCATGTAACTTTTTTTTTATCATTCCTAGAGAAATGTCGAATTCTAGAAAAGTTCTTAGAATTTAATTTTCTACAAATCTAGATTCTTTCGAAATTGATCCAGCCACCAGGAGATGAGTTTCTATTCTGACTATAATAGTTAAGATTTTAGAATTCTCCGCTTTTATTAACCTCAATATCAAGCTGCATTCAAAATTTCATGTTGATATCATGAATGGAAGTACTAATTTTTTTAGTTTTAAATTTTCATACGACACAATCCATTCGTTAGTTCGATTTAGCGTTATGTACAATTTCGATTAATTTTTCCCATGTAACTTTTTTTTTATCATTCGTAGAGAAATGTCGCATTCTAGAAAAGTTCTTAGAATTTAATTTTCTACAAATCTAGATTCTTTCGAAATTGGTCCAGCCACCAGGAGATGAGTTTCTATTCTGACTATAATAGTTAAGATTTTAGAATTCTCCGCTTTTATTAACCTCAATATCAAGCTGCATTCAAAATTTCATGTTGATATCATGAATGGAAGTACTATTTTTTTTAGTTTTAAATTTTCATACGACACAATCCATTCGTTAGTTCGATTTAGCGTTATGTACAATTTCGATTAATTTTTCCCATGTAACTTTTTTTTTATCATTCGTAGAGAAATGTCGCTTTCTAGAAAAGTTCTTAGAATTTAATTTTCTACAAATCTAGATTCTTTCGAAATTGGTCCAGCCACCAGGAGATGAGTTTCTATTCCGACTATAATAGTTAAGATTTTAGAATTCTCCGCTTTTATTAACCTCAATATCAAGCTGCATTCAAAATTTCATGTTGATATCATGAATGGAAGTACTAATTTTTTTAGTTTTAAATTTTCATACGACACAATCCATTCGTTAGTTCGATTTAGCGTTATGTACAATTTCGATTAATTTTTCCCATGTAACTTTTTTTTTATCATTCGTAGAGAAATGTCGCATTCTAGAAAAGTTCTTAGAATTTAATTTTCTACAAATCTAGATTCTTTCGAAATTGGTCCAGCCACCAGGAGATGAGTTTCTATTCCGACTATAATAGTTAAGATTTTAGAATTCTCCGCTTTTATTAACCTCAATATCAAGCTGCATTCAAAATTTCATGTTGATATCATGAATGGAAGTACTAATTTTTTTAGTTTTAAATTTTCATACGACACAATCCATTCGTTAGTTCGATTTAGCGTTATGTACAATTTCGATTAATTTTTCCCATGTAACTTTTTTTTTATCATTCCTAGAGAAATGTCGCATTCTAGAAAAGTTCTTAGAATTTAATTTTCTACAAATCTAGATTCTTTCGAAATTGGTCCAGCCACCAGGAGATGAGTTTCTATTCTGACTATAATAGTTAAGATTTTAGAATTCTCCGCTTTTATTAACCTCAATATCAAGCTGCATTCAAAATTTCATGTTGATATCATGAATGGAAGTACTATTTTTTTAGTTTTAAATTTTCATACGACACAATCCATTCGTTAGTTCGATTTAGCGTTATGTACAATTTCGATTAATTTTTCCCATGTAACTTTTTTTTTATCATTCCTAGAGAAATGTCGCATTCTAGAAAAGTTCTTAGAATTTAATTTTCTACAAATCTAGATTCTTTCGAAATTGGTCCAGCCACCAGGAGATGAGTTTCTATTCTGACTATAATAGTTAAGATTTTAGAATTCTCCGCTTTTATTAACCTCAATATCAAGCTGCATTCAAAATTTCATGTTGATATCATGAATGGAAGTACTATTTTTTTTAGTTTTAAATTTTCATACGACACAATCCATTCGTTAGTTCGATTTAGCGTTATGTACAATTTCGATTAATTTTTCCCATGTAACTTTTTTTTTATCATTCGTAGAGAAATGTCGCATTCTAGAAAAGTTCTTAGAATTTAATTTTCTACAAATCTAGATTCTTTCGAAATTGGTCCAGCCACCAGGAGATGAGTTTCTATTCTGACTATAATAGTTAAGATTTTAGAATTCTCCGCTTTTATTAACCTCAATATCAAGCTGCATTCAAAATTTCATGTTGATATCATGAATGGAAGTACTAATTTTTTTAGTTTTAAATTTTCATACGACACAATCCATTCGTTAGTTCGATTTAGCGTTATGTACAATTTCGATTAATTTTTCCCATGTAACTTTTTTTTATCATTCCTAGAGAAATGTCGCATTCTAGAAAAGTTCTTAGAATTTAATTTTCTACAAATCTAGATTCTTTCGAAATTGGTCCAGCCACCAGGAGATGAGTTTCTATTCCGACTATAATAGTTAAGATTTTAGAATTCTCCGCTTTTATTAACCTCAATATCAAGCTGCATTCAAAATTTCATGTTGATATCATGAATGGAAGTACTAATTTTTTTAGTTTTAAATTTTCATACGACACAATCCATTCGTTAGTTCGATTTAGCGTTATGTACAATTTCGATTAATTTTTCCCATGTAACTTTTTTTTTATCATTCGTAGAGAAATGTCGCATTCTAGAAAAGTTCTTAGAATTTAATTTTCTACAAATCTAGATTCTTTCGAAATTGGTCCAGCCACCAGGAGATGAGTTTCTATTCTGACTATAATAGTTAAGATTTTAGAATTCTCCGCTTTTATTAACCTCAATATCAAGCTGCATTCAAAATTTCATGTTGATATCATGAATGGAAGTACTAATTTTTTTAGTTTTAAATTTTCATACGACACAATCCATTCGTTAGTTCGATTTAGCGTTATGTACAATTTCGATTAATTTTTCCCATGTAACTTTTTTTTTATCATTCGTAGAGAAATGTCGCATTCTAGAAAAGTTCTTAGAATTTAATTTTCTACAAATCTAGATTCTTTCGAAATTGGTCCAGCCACCAGGAGATGAGTTTCTATTCCGACTATAATAGTTAAGATTTTAGAATTCTCCGCTTTTATTAACCTCAATATCAAGCTGCATTCAAAATTTCATGTTGATATCATGAATGGAAGTACTATTTTTTTTAGTTTTAAATTTTCATACGACACAATCCATTCGTTAGTTCGATTTAGCGTTATGTACAATTTCGATTAATTTTTCCCATGTAACTTTTTTTTTATCATTCCTAGAGAAATGTCGCATTCTAGAAAAGTTCTTAGAATTTAATTTTCTACAAATCTAGATTCTTTCGAAATTGGTCCAGCCACCAGGAGATGAGTTTCTATTCCGACTATAATAGTTAAGATTTTAGAATTCTCCGCTTTTATTAACCTCAATATCAAGCTGCATTCAAAATTTCATGTTGATATCATGAATGGAAGTACTAATTTTTTTAGTTTTAAATTTTCATACGACACAATCCATTCGTTAGTTCGATTTAGCGTTATGTACAATTTCGATTAATTTTTCCCATGTAACTTGTTTTTTATCATTCGTAGAGAAATGTCGCATTCTAGAAAAGTTCTTAGAATTTAATTTTCTACAAATCTAGATTCTTTCGAAATTGGTCCAGCCACCAGGAGATGAGTTTCTATTCTGACTATAATAGTTAAGATTTTAGAATTCTCCGCTTTTATTAACCTCAATATCAAGCTGCATTCAAAATTTCATGTTGATATCATGAATGGAAGTACTAATTTTTTTAGTTTTAAATTTTCATACGACACAATCCATTCGTTAGTTCGATTTAGCGTTATGTACAATTTCGATTAATTTTTCCCATGTAACTTTTTTTTTATCATTCCTAGAGAAATGTCGCATTCTAGAAAAGTTCTTAGAATTTAATTTTCTACAAATCTAGATTCTTTCGAAATTGGTCCAGCCACCAGGAGATGAGTTTCTATTCTGACTATAATAGTTAAGATTTTAGAATTCTCCGCTTTTATTAACCTCAATATCAAGCTGCATTCAAAATTTCATGTTGATATCATGAATGGAAGTACTATTTTTTTTAGTTTTAAATTTTCATACGACACAATCCATTCGTTAGTTCGATTTAGCGTTATGTACAATTTCGATTAATTTTTCCCATGTAACTTTTTTTTATCATTCGTAGAGAAATGTCGCATTCTAGAAAAGTTCTTAGAATTTAATTTTCTACAATTCTAGATTCTTTCGAAATTAGTCCAGCCACCAGGAGATGAGTTTCTATTCTGACTATAATAGTTAAGATTTTAGAATTCTCCGCTTTTATTAACCTCAATATCAAGCTGCATTCAAAATTTCATGTTGATATCATGAATGGAAGTACTATTTTTTTTAGTTTTAAATTTTCATACGACACAATCCATTCGTTAGTTCGATTTAGCGTTATGTACAATTTCGATTAATTTTTCCCATGTAACTTTTTTTTTATCATTCCTAGAGAAATGTCGCATTCTAGAAAAGTTCTTAGAATTTAATTTTCTACAAATCTAGATTCTTTCGAAATTGGTCCAGCCACCAGGAGATGAGTTTCTATTCTGACTATAATAGTTAAGATTTTAGAATTCTCCGCTTTTATTAACCTCAATATCAAGCTGCATTCAAAATTTCATGTTGATATCATGAATGGAAGTACTATTTTTTTTAGTTTTAAATTTTCATACGACACAATCCATTCGTTAGTTCGATTTAGCGTTATGTACAATTTCGATTAATTTTTCCCATGTAACTTTTTTTTTATCATTCGTAGAGAAATGTCGCATTCTAGAAAAGTTCTTAGAATTTAATTTTCTACAAATCTAGATTCTTTCGAAATTGGTCCAGCCACCAGGAGATGAGTTTCTATTCTGACTATAATAGTTAAGATTTTAGAATTCTCCGCTTTTATTAACCTCAATATCAAGCTGCATTCAAAATTTCATGTTGATATCATGAATGGAAGTACTATTTTTTTTAGTTTTAAATTTTCATACGACACAATCCATTCGTTAGTTCGATTTAGCGTTATGTACAATTTCGATTAATTTTTCCCATGTAACTTTTTTTTTATCATTCCTAGAGAAATGTCGCATTCTAGAAAAGTTCTTAGAATTTAATTTTCTACAAATCTAGATTCTTTCGAAATTGGTCCAGCCACCAGGAGATGAGTTTCTATTCCGACTATAATAGTTAAGATTTTAGAATTCTCCGCTTTTATTAACCTCAATATCAAGCTGCATTCAAAATTTCATGTTGATATCATGAATGGAAGTACTAATTTTTTTAGTTTTAAATTTTCATACGACACAATCCATTCGTTAGTTCGATTTAGCGTTATGTACAATTTCGATTAATTTTTCCCATGTAACTTTTTTTTTATCATTCCTAGAGAAATGTCGCATTCTAGAAAAGTTCTTAGAATTTAATTTTCTACAAATCTAGATTCTTTCGAAATTGGTCCAGCCACCAGGAGATGAGTTTCTATTCTGACTATAATAGTTAAGATTTTAGAATTCTCCGCTTTTATTAACCTCAATATCAAGCTGCATTCAAAATTTCATGTTGATATCATGAATGGAAGTACTAATTTTTTTAGTTTTAAATTTTCATACGACACAATCCATTCGTTAGTTCGATTAGCGTTATGTACAATTTCGATTAATTTTTCCCATGTAACTTTTTTTTTATCATTCCTAGAGAAATGTCGCATTCTAGAAAAGTTCTTAGAATTTAATTTTCTACAAATCTAGATTCTTTCGAAATTGGTCCAGCCACCAGGAGATGAGTTTCTATTCCGACTATAATAGTTAAGATTTTAGAATTCTCCGCTTTTATTAACCTCAATATCAAGCTGCATTCAAAATTTCATGTTGATATCATGAATGGAAGTACTATTTTTTTTAGTTTTAAATTTTCATACGACACAATCCATTCGTTAGTTCGATTTAGCGTTATGTACAATTTCGATTAATTTTTCCCATGTAACTTTTTTTTTTATCATTCGTAGAGAAATGTCGCATTCTAGAAAAGTTCTTAGAATTTAATTTTCTACAAATCTAGATTCTTTCGAAATTGGTCCAGCCACCAGGAGATGAGTTTCTATTCTGACTATAATAGTTAAGATTTTAGAATTCTCCGCTTTTATTAACCTCAATATCAAGCTGCATTCAAAATTTCATGTTGATATCATGAATGGAAGTACTATTTTTTTTAGTTTTAAATTTTCATACGACACAATCCATTCGTTAGTTCGATTTAGCGTTATGTACAATTTCGATTAATTTTTCCCATGTAACTTTTTTTTTATCATTCCTAGAGAAATGTCGTATTCTAGAAAAGTTCTTAGAATTTAATTTTCTACAAATCTAGATTCTTTCGAAATTGGTCCAGCCACCAGGAGATGAGTATCTATTCTGACTATAATAGTTAAGATTTTAGAATTCTCCGCTTTTATTAACCTCAATATCAAGCTGCATTCAAAATTTCATGTTGATATCATGAATGGAAGTACTAATTTTTTTAGTTTTAAATTTTCATACGACACAATCCATTCGTTAGTTCGATTTAGCGTTATGTACAATTTCGATTAATTTTTCCCATGTAACTTTTTTTTTATCATTCGTAGAGAAATGTCGCATTCTAGAAAAGTTCTTAGAATTTAATTTTCTACAAATCTAGATTCTTTCGAAATTGGTCCAGCCACCAGGAGATGAGTTTCTATTCCGACTATAATAGTTAAGATTTTAGAATTCTCCGCTTTTATTAACCTCAATATCAAGCTGCATTCAAAATTTCATGTTGATATCATGAATGGAAGTACTATTTTTTTTAGTTTTAAATTTTCATACGACACAATCCATTCGTTAGTTCGATTTAGCGTTATGTACAATTTCGATTAATTTTTCCCATGTAACTTTTTTTTTATCATTCCTAGAGAAATGTCGCATTCTAGAAAAGTTCTTAGAATTTAATTTTCTACAAATCTAGATTCTTTCGAAATTGGTCCAGCCACCAGGAGATGAGTTTCTATTCTGACTATAATAGTTAAGATTTTAGAATTCTCCGCTTTTATTAACCTCAATATCAAGCTGCATTCAAAATTTCATGTTGATATCATGAATGGAAGTACTATTTTTTTTAGTTTTAAATTTTCATACGACACAATCCATTCGTTAGTTCGATTTAGCGTTATGTACAATTTCGATTAATTTTTCCCATGTAACTTTTTTTTATCATTCGTAGAGAAATGTCGCATTCTAGAAAAGTTCTTAGAATTTAATTTTCTACAAATCTAGATTCTTTCGAAATTGGTCCAGCCACCAGGAGATGAGTTTCTATTCTGACTATAATAGTTAAGATTTTAGAATTCTCCGCTTTTATTAACCTCAATATCAAGCTGCATTCAAAATTTCATGTTGATATCATGAATGGAAGTACTATTTTTTTTAGTTTTAAATTTTCATACGACACAATCCATTCGTTAGTTCGATTTAGCGTTATGTACAATTTCGATTAATTTTTCCCATGTAACTTTTTTTTTATCATTCCTAGAGAAATGTCGCATTCTAGAAAAGTTCTTAGAATTTAATTTTCTACAAATCTAGATTCTTTCGAAATTGGTCCAGCCACCAGGAGATGAGTTTCTATTCTGACTATAATAGTTAAGATTTTAGAATTCTCCGCTTTTATTAACCTCAATATCAAGCTGCATTCAAAATTTCATGTTGATATCATGAATGGAAGTACTATTTTTTTTAGTTTTAAATTTTCATACGACACAATCCATTCGTTAGTTCGATTTAGCGTTATGTACAATTTCGATTAATTTTTCCCATGTAACTTTTTTTTTATCATTCGTAGAGAAATGTCGCATTCTAGAAAAGTTCTTAGAATTTAATTTTCTACAAATCTAGATTCTTTCGAAATTGGTCCAGCCACCAGGAGATGAGTTTCTATTCCGACTATAATAGTTAAGATTTTAGAATTCTCCGCTTTTATTAACCTCAATATCAAGCTGCATTCAAAATTTCATGTTGATATCATGAATGGAAGTACTATTTTTTTTAGTTTTAAATTTTCATACGACACAATCCATTCGTTAGTTCGATTTAGCGTTATGTACAATTTCGATTAATTTTTCCCATGTAACTTTTTTTTTATCATTCCTAGAGAAATGTCGCATTCTAGAAAAGTTCTTAGAATTTAATTTTCTACAAATCTAGATTCTTTCGAAATTGGTCCAGCCACCAGAAGATGAGTTTCTATTCTGACTATAATAGTTAAGATTTTAGAATTCTCCGCTTTTATTAACCTCCTCAATATCAAGCTGCATTCAAAATTTCATGTTGATATCATGAATGGAAGTACTATTTTTTTTAGTTTTAAATTTTAATACGACACAATCCATTCGTTAGTTCGATTTAGCGTTATGTACAATTTCGATTAATTTTTCCCATGTAACTTTTTTTTTATCATTCGTAGAGAAATGTCGCATTCTAGAAAAGTTCTTAGAATTTAATTTTCTACAAATCTAGATTCTTTCGAAATTGGTCCAGCCACCAGGAGATGAGTTTCTATTCTGACTATAATAGTTAAGATTTTAGAATTCTCCGCTTTTATTAACCTCAATATCAAGCTGCATTCAAAATTTCATGTTGATATCATGAATGGAAGTACTATTTTTTTAGTTTTAAATTTTCATACGACACAATCCATTCGTTAGTTCGATTTAGCGTTATGTACAATTTCGATTAATTTTTCCCATGTAACTTTTTTTTTATCATTCCTAGAGAAATGTCGCATTCTAGAAAAGTTCTTAGAATTTAATTTTCTACAAATCTAGATTCTTTCGAAATTGGTCCAGCCACCAGGAGATGAGTTTCTATTCTGACTATAATAGTTAAGATTTTAGAATTCTCCGCTTTTATTAACCTCAATATCAAGCTGCATTCAAAATTTCATGTTGATATCATGAATGGAAGTACTATTTTTTTTAGTTTTAAATTTTCATACGACACAATCCATTCGTTAGTTCGATTTAGCGTTATGTACAATTTCGATTAATTTTTCCCATGTAACTTTTTTTTATCATTCCTAGAGAAATGTCGCATTCTAGAAAAGTTCTTAGAATTTAATTTTCTACAAATCTAGATTCTTTCGAAATTGGTCCAGCCACCAGGAGATGAGTTTCTATTCTGACTATAATAGTTAAGATTTTAGAATTCTCCGCTTTTATTAACCTCAATATCAAGCTGCATTCAAAATTTCATGTTGATATCATGAATGGAAGTACTATTTTTTTTAGTTTTAAATTTTCATACGACACAATCCATTCGTTAGTTCGATTTAGCGTTATGTACAATTTCGATTAATTTTTCCCATGTAACTTTTTTTTTATCATTCCTAGAGAAATGTCGCATTCTAGAAAAGTTCTTAGAATTTAATTTTCTACAAATCTAGATTCTTTCGAAATTGGTCCAGCCACCAGGAGATGAGTTTCTATTCCGACTATAATAGTTAAGATTTTAGAATTCTCCGCTTTTATTAACCTCAATATCAAGCTGCATTCAAAATTTCATGTTGATATCATGAATGGAAGTACTAATTTTTTTAGTTTTAAATTTTCATACGACACAATCCATTCGTTAGTTCGATTTAGCGTTATGTACAATTTCGATTAATTTTTCCCATGTAACTTTTTTTTTATCATTCGTAGAGAAATGTCGCATTCTAGAAAAGTTCTTAGAATTTAATTTTCTACAAATCTAGATTCTTTCGAAATTGGTCCAGCCACCAGGAGATGAGTTTCTATTCCGACTATAATAGTTAAGATTTTAGAATTCTCCGCTTTTATTAACCTCAATATCAAGCTGCATTCAAAATTTCATGTTGATATCATGAATGGAAGTACTATTTTTTTTAGTTTTAAATTTTCATACGACACAATCCATTCGTTAGTTCGATTTAGCGTTATGTACAATTTCGATTAATTTTTCCCATGTAACTTTTTTTTATCATTCGTAGAGAAATGTCGCATTCTAGAAAAGTTCTTAGAATTTAATTTTCTACAAATCTAGATTCTTTCGAAATTGGTCCAGCCACGAGGAGATGAGTTTCTATTCTGACTATAATAGTTAAGATTTTAGAATTCTCCGCTTTTATTAACCTCAATATCAAGCTGCATTCAAAATTTCATGTTGATATCATGAATGGAAGTACTATTTTTTTTAGTTTTAAATTTTCATACGACACAATCCATTCGTTAGTTCGATTTAGCGTTATGTACAATTTCGATTAATTTTTCCCATGTAACTTTTTTTTTATCATTCGTAGAGAAATGTCGCATTCTAGAAAAGTTCTTAGAATTTAATTTTCTACAAATCTAGATTCTTTCGAAATTGGTCCAGCCACCAGGAGATGAGTTTCTATTCCGACTATAATAGTTAAGATTTTAGAATTCTCCGCTTTTATTAACCTCAATATCAAGCTGCATTCAAAATTTCATGTTGATATCATGAATGGAAGTACTATTTTTTTAGTTTTAAATTTTCATACGACACAATCCATTCGTTAGTTCGATTTAGCGTTATGTACAATTTCGATTAATTTTTCCCATGTAACTTTTTTTTTATCATTCGTAGAGAAATGTCGCGTTCTAGAAAAGTTCTTAGAATTTAATTTTCTACAAATCTAGATTCTTTCGAAATTGGTCCAGCCACCAGGAGATGAGTTTCTATTCCGACTATAATAGTTAAGATTTTAGAATTCTCCGCTTTTATTAACCTCAATATCAAGCTGCATTCAAAATTTCATGTTGATATCATGAATGGAAGTACTAATTTTTTTAGTTTTAAATTTTCATACGACACAATCCATTCGTTAGTTCGATTTAGCGTTATGTACAATTTCGATTAATTTTTCCCATGTAACTTTTTTTTTATCATTCGTAGAGAAATGTCGCATTCTAGAAAAGTTCTTAGAATTTAATTTTCTACAAATCTAGATTCTTTCGAAATTGGTCCAGCCACCAGGAGATGAGTTTCTATTCTGACTATAATAGTTAAGATTTTAGAATTCTCCGCTTTTATTAACCTCAATATCAAGCTGCATTCAAAATTTCATGTTGATATCATGAATGGAAGTACTAATTTTTTTAGTTTTAAATTTTCATACGACACAATCCATTCGTTAGTTCGATTTAGCGTTATGTACAATTTAAATTAATTTTTCCCATGTAACTTTTTTTTTATCATTCGTAGAGAAATGTCGCATTCAAGAAAAGTTCTTAGAATTTAATTTTCTACAAATCTAGATTCTTTCGAAATTGGTCCAGCCACCAGGAGATGAGTTTCTATTCTGACTATAATAGTTAAGATTTTAGAATTCTCCGCTTTTATTAACCTCAATATCAAGCTGCATTCAAAATTTCATGTTGATATCATGAATGGAAGTACTATTTTTTTTAGTTTTAAATTTTCATACGACACAATCCATTCGTTAGTTCGATTTAGCGTTATGTACAATTTCGATTAATTTTTCCCATGTAACTTTTTTTTTATCATTCGTAGAGAAATGTCGCATTCTAGAAAAGTTCTTAGAATTTAATTTTCTACAAATCTAGATTCTTTCGAAATTGGTCCAGCCACCAGGAGATGAGTTTCTATTATGACTATAATAGTTAAGATTTTAGAATTCTCCGCTTTTATTAACCTCAATATCAAGCTGCATTCAAAATTTCATGTTGATATCATGAATGGAAGTACTAATTTTTTTAGTTTTAAATTTTCATACGACACAATCCATTCGTTAGTTCGATTTAGCGTTATGTACAATTTCGATTAATTTTTCCCATGTAACTTTTTTTTTATCATTCGTAGAGAAATGTCGCATTCTAGAAAAGTTCTTAGAATTTAATTTTCTACAAATCTAGATTCTTTCGAAATTGGTCCAGCCACCAGGAGATGAGTTTCTATTCTGACTATAATAGTTAAGATTTTAGAATTCTCCGCTTTTATTTACCTCAATATCAAGCTGCATTCAAAATTTCATGTTGATATCATGAATGGAAGTACTATTTTTTTGAGTTTTAAATTTTCATACGACACAATCCATTCGTTAGTTCGATTTAGCGTTATGTACAATTTCGATTAATTTTTCCCATGTAACTTTTTTTTTATCATTCGTAGAGAAATGTCGCATTCTAGAAAAGTTCTTAGAATTTAATTTTCTACAAATCTAGATTCTTTCGAAATTGGTCCAGCCACCAGGAGATGAGTTTCTATTCTGACTATAATAGTTAAGATTTTAGAATTCTCCGCTTTTATTAACCTCAATATCAAGCTGCATTCAAAATTTCATGTTGATATCATGAATGGAAGTACTATTTTTTTTAGTTTTAAATTTTCATACGACACAATCCATTCGTTAGTTCGATTTAGCGTTATGTACAATTTCGATTAATTTTTCCCATGTAACTTTTTTTTTATCATTCCTAGAGAAATGTCGCATTCTAGAAAAGTTCTTAGAATTTAATTTTCTACAAATCTAGATTCTTTCGAAATTGGTCCAGCCACCAGGAGATGAGTTTCTATTCTGACTATAATAGTTAACATTTTAGAATTCTCCGCTTTTATTAACCTCAATATCAAGCTGCATTCAAAATTTCATGTTGATATCATGAATGGAAGTACTATTTTTTTTAGTTTTAAATTTTCATACGACACAATCCATTCGTTAGTTCGATTTAGCGTTATGTACAATTTCGATTAATTTTTCCCATGTAACTTTTTTTTTATCATTCGTAGAGAAATGTCGCATTCTAGAAAAGTTCTTAGAATTTAATTTTCTACAAATCTAGATTCTTTCGAAATTGGTCCAGCCACCAGGAGATGAGTTTCTATTCTGACTATAATAGTTAAGATTTTAGAATTCTCCGCTTTTATTAACCTCAATATCAAGCTGCATTCAAAATTTCATGTTGATATCATGAATGGAAGTACTATTTTTTTTAGTTTTAAATTTTCATACGACACAATCCATTCGTTAGTTCGATTTAGCGTTATGTACAATTTCGATTAATTTTTCCCATGTAACTTTTTTTTTATCATTCCTAGAGAAATGTCGCATTCTAGAAAAGTTCTTAGAATTTAATTTTCTACAAATCTAGATTCTTTCGAAATTGGTCCAGCCACCAGGAGATGAGTTTCTATTCCGACTATAATAGTTAAGATTTTAGAATTCTCCGCTTTTATTAACCTCAATATCAAGCTGCATTCAAAATTTCATGTTGATATCATGAATGGAAGTACTATTTTTTTTAGTTTTAAATTTTAATACGACACAATCCATTCGTTAGTTCGATTTAGCGTTATGTACAATTTCGATTAATTTTTCCCATGTAACTTTTTTTTTATCATTCGTAGAGAAATGTCGCATTCTAGAAAAGTTCTTAGAATTTAATTTTCTACAAATCTAGATTCTTTCGAAATTGGTCCAGCCACCAGGAGATGAGTTTCTATTCTGACTATAATAGTTAAGATTTTAGAATTCTCCGCTTTTATTAACCTCAATATCAAGCTGCATTCAAAATTTCATGTTGATATCATGAATGGAAGTACTATTTTTTTAGTTTTAAATTTTCATACGACACAATCCATTCGTTAGTTCGATTTAGCGTTATGTACAATTTCGATTAATTTTTCCCATGTAACTTTTTTTTTATCATTCCTAGAGAAATGTCGCATTCTAGAAAAGTTCTTAGAATTTAATTTTCTACAAATCTAGATTCTTTCGAAATTGGTCCAGCCACCAGGAGATGAGTTTCTATTCTGACTATAATAGTTAAGATTTTAGAATTCTCCGCTTTTATTAACCTCAATATCAAGCTGCATTCAAAATTTCATGTTGATATCATGAATGGAAGTACTATTTTTTTTAGTTTTAAATTTTCATACGACACAATCCATTCGTTAGTTCGATTTAGCGTTATGTACAATTTCGATTAATTTTTCCCATGTAACTTTTTTTTATCATTCGTAGAGAAATGTCGCATTCTAGAAAAGTTCTTAGAATTTAATTTTCTACAAATCTAGATTCTTTCGAAATTGGTCCAGCCACCAGGAGATGAGTTTCTATTCTGACTATAATAGTTAAGATTTTAGAATTCTCCGCTTTTATTAACCTCAATATCAAGCTGCATTCAAAATTTCATGTTGATATCATGAATGGAAGTACTATTTTTTTTAGTTTTAAATTTTCATACGACACAATCCATTCGTTAGTTCGATTTAGCGTTATGTACAATTTCGATTAATTTTTCCCATGTAACTTTTTTTTTATCATTCGTAGAGAAATGTCGCATTCTAGAAAAGTTCTTAGAATTTAATTTTCTACAAATCTAGATTCTTTCGAAATTGGTCCAGCCACCAGGAGATGAGTTTCTATTCCGACTATAATAGTTAAGATTTTAGAATTCTCCGCTTTTATTAACCTCAATATCAAGCTGCATTCAAAATTTCATGTTGATATCATGAATGGAAGTACTATTTTTTTTAGTTTTAAATTTTCATACGACACAATCCATTCGTTAGTTCGATTTAGCGTTATGTACAATTTCGATTAATTTTTCCCATGTAACTTTTTTTTTATCATTCGTAGAGAAATGTCGCATTCTAGAAAAGTTCTTAGAATTTAATTTTCTACAAATCTAGATTCTTTCGAAATTGGTCCAGCCACCAGGAGATGAGTTTCTATTCCGACTATAATAGTTAAGATTTTAGAATTCTCCGCTTTTATTAACCTCAATATCAAGCTGCATTCAAAATTTCATGTTGATATCATGAATGGAAGTACTATTTTTTTTAGTTTTAAATTTTCATACGACACAATCCATTCGTTAGTTCGATTTAGCGTTATGTACAATTTCGATTAATTTTTCCCATGTAACTTTTTTTTTATCATTCGTAGAGAAATGTCGCATTCTAGAAAAGTTCTTAGAATTTAATTTTCTACAAATCTAGATTCTTTCGAAATTGGTCCAGCCACCAGGAGATGAGTTTCTATTCTGACTATAATAGTTAAGATTTTAGAATTCTCCGCTTTTATTAACCTCAATATCAAGCTGCATTCAAAATTTCATGTTGATATCATGAATGGAAGTACTATTTTTTTTAGTTTTAAATTTTCATACGACACAATCCATTCGTTAGTTCGATTTAGCGTTATTTACAATTTCGTTTAATTTTTCCCATGTAACTTTTTTTTTATCATTCCTAGAGAAATGTCGCATTCTAGAAAAGTTCTTAGAATTTAATTTTCTACAAATCTAGATTCTTTCGAAATTGGTCCAGCCACCAGGAGATGAGTTTCTATTCTGACTATAATAGTTAAGATTTTAGAATTCTCCGCTTTTATTAACCTCAATATCAAGCTGCATTCAAAATTTCATGTTGATATCATGAATGGAAGTACTATTTTTTTTAGTTTTAAATTTTCATACGACACAATCCATTCGTTAGTTCGATTTAGCGTTATGTACAATTTCGATTAATTTTTCCCATGTAACTTTTTTTTTTATCATTCGTAGAGAAATGTCGCATTCTAGAAAAGTTCTTAGAATTTAATTTTCTACAAATCTAGATTCTTTCGAAATTGGTCCAGCCACCAGGAGATGAGTTTCTATTCCGACTATAATAGTTAAGATTTTAGAATTCTCCGCTTTTATTAACCTCAATATCAAGCTGCATTCAAAATTTCATGTTGATATCATGAATGGAAGTACTAATTTTTTTAGTTTTAAATTTTCATACGACACAATCCATTCGTTAGTTCGATTTAGCGTTATGTACAATTTCGATTAATTTTTCCCATGTAACTTTTTTTTTATCATTCGTAGAGAAATGTCGCATTCTAGAAAAGTTCTTAGAATTTAATTTTCTACAAATCTAGATTCTTTCGAAATTGGTCCAGCCACCAGGAGATGAGTTTCTATTCCGACTATAATAGTTAAGATTTTAGAATTCTCCGCTTTTATTAACCTCAATATCAAGCTGCATTCAAAATTTCATGTTGATATCATGAATGGAAGTACTATTTTTTTTAGTTTTAAATTTTCATACGACACAATCCATTCGTTAGTTCGATTTAGCGTTATGTACAATTTCGATTAATTTTTCCCATGTAACTTTTTTTTTATCATTCGTAGAGAAATGTCGCATTCTAGAAAAGTTCTTAGAATTTAATTTTCTACAAATCTAGATTCTTTCGAAATTGGTCCAGCCACGAGGAGATGAGTTTCTATTCTGACTATAATAGTTAAGATTTTAGAATTCTCCGCTTTTATTAACCTCAATATCAAGCTGCATTCAAAATTTCATGTTGATATCATGAATGGAAGTACTATTTTTTTTAGTTTTAAATTTTCATACGACACAATCCATTCGTTAGTTCGATTTAGCGTTATGTACAATTTCGATTAATTTTTCCCATGTAACTTTTTTTTTATCATTCGTAGAGAAATGTCGCGTTCTAGAAAAGTTCTTAGAATTTAATTTTCTACAAATCTAGATTCTTTCGAAATTGGTCCAGCCACCAGGAGATGAGTTTCTATTCCGACTATAATAGTTAAGATTTTAGAATTCTCCGCTTTTATTAACCTCAATATCAAGCTGCATTCAAAATTTCATGTTGATATCATGAATGGAAGTACTAATTTTTTTAGTTTTAAATTTTCATACGACACAATCCATTCGTTAGTTCGATTTAGCGTTATGTACAATTTCGATTAATTTTTCCCATGTAACTTTTTTTTTATCATTCGTAGAGAAATGTCGCATTCTAGAAAAGTTCTTAGAATTTAATTTTCTACAAATCTAGATTCTTTCGAAATTGGTCCAGCCACCAGGAGATGAGTTTCTATTCTGACTATAATAGTTAAGATTTTAGAATTCTCCGCTTTTATTAACCTCAATATCAAGCTGCATTCAAAATTTCATGTTGATATCATGAATGGAAGTACTAATTTTTTTAGTTTTAAATTTTCATACGACACAATCCATTCGTTAGTTCGATTTAGCGTTATGTACAATTTAAATTAATTTTTCCCATGTAACTTTTTTTTTATCATTCGTAGAGAAATGTCGCATTCTAGAAAAGTTCTTAGAATTTAATTTTCTACAAATCTAGATTCTTTCGAAATTGGTCCAGCCACCAGGAGATGAGTTTCTATTCTGACTATAATAGTTAAGATTTTAGAATTCTCCGCTTTTATTAACCTCAATATCAAGCTGCATTCAAAATTTCATGTTGATATCATGAATGGAAGTACTATTTTTTTTAGTTTTAAATTTTCATACGACACAATCCATTCGTTAGTTCGATTTAGCGTTATGTACAATTTCGATTAATTTTTCCCATGTAACTTTTTTTTTATCATTCGTAGAGAAATGTCGCATTCTAGAAAAGTTCTTAGAATTTAATTTTCTACAAATCTAGATTCTTTCGAAATTGGTCCAGCCACCAGGAGATGAGTTTCTATTATGACTATAATAGTTAAGATTTTAGAATTCTCCGCTTTTATTAACCTCAATATCAAGCTGCATTCAAAATTTCATGTTGATATCATGAATGGAAGTACTAATTTTTTTAGTTTTAAATTTTCATACGACACAATCCATTCGTTAGTTCGATTTGCGTTATGTACAATTTCGATTAATTTTTCCCATGTAACTTTTTTTTTATCATTCGTAGAGAAATGTCGCATTCTAGAAAAGTTCTTAGAATTTAATTTTCTACAAATCTAGATTCTTTCGAAATTGGTCCAGCCACCAGGAGATGAGTTTCTATTCTGACTATAATAGTTAAGATTTTAGAATTCTCCGCTTTTATTAACCTCAATATCAAGCTGCATTCAAAATTTCATGTTGATATCATGAATGGAAGTACTATTTTTTTTAGTTTTAAATTTTCATACGACACAATCCATTCGTTAGTTCGATTTAGCGTTATGTACAATTTCGATTAATTTTTCCCATGTAACTTTTTTTTTATCATTCGTAGAGAAATATCGCATTCTAGAAAAGTTCTTAGAATTTAATTTTCTACAAATCTAGATTCTTTCGAAATTGGTCCAGCCACCAGGAGATGAGTTTCTATTCTGACTATAATAGTTAAGATTTTAGAATTCTCCGCTTTTATTAACCTCAATATCAAGCTGCATTCAAAATTTCATGTTGATATCATGAATGGAAGTACTATTTTTTTTAGTTTTAAATTTTCATACGACACAATCCATTCGTTAGTTCGATTTAGCGTTATGTACAATTTCGATTAATTTTTCCCATGTAACTTTTTTTTTATCATTCCTAGAGAAATGTCGCATTCTAGAAAAGTTCTTAGAATTTAATTTTCTACAAATCTAGATTCTTTCGAAATTGGTCCAGCCACCAGGAGATGAGTTTCTATTCTGACTATAATAGTTAACATTTTAGAATTCTCCGCTTTTATTAACCTCAATATCAAGCTGCATTCAAAATTTCATGTTGATATCATGAATGGAAGTACTATTTTTTTTAGTTTTAAATTTTCATACGACACAATCCATTCGTTAGTTCGATTTAGCGTTATGTACAATTTCGATTAATTTTTCCCATGTAACTTTTTTTTTATCATTCGTAGAGAAATGTCGCATTCTAGAAAAGTTCTTAGAATTTAATTTTCTACAAATCTAGATTCTTTCGAAATTGGTCCAGCCACCAGGAGATGAGTTTCTATTCTGACTATAATAGTTAAGATTTTAGAATTCTCCGCTTTTATTAACCTCAATATCAAGCTGCATTCAAAATTTCATGTTGATATCATGAATGGAAGTACTATTTTTTTTAGTTTTAAATTTTCATACGACACAATCCATTCGTTAGTTCGATTTAGCGTTATGTACAATTTCGATTAATTTTTCCCATGTAACTTTTTTTTTATCATTCCTAGAGAAATGTCGCATTCTAGAAAAGTTCTTAGAATTTAATTTTCTACAAATCTAGATTCTTTCGAAATTGGTCCAGCCACCAGGAGATGAGTTTCTATTCTGACTATAATAGTTAAGATTTTAGAATTCTCCGCTTTTATTAACCTCAATATCAAGCTGCATTCAAAATTTCATGTTGATATCATGAATGGAAGTACTATTTTTTTAGTTTTAAATTTTCATACGACACAATCCATTCGTTAGTTCGATTTAGCGTTATGTACAATTTCGATTAATTTTTCCCATGTAACTTTTTTTTTATCATTCCTAGAGAAATGTCGCATTCTAGAAAAGTTCTTAGAATTTAATTTTCTACAAATCTAGATTCTTTCGAAATTGGTCCAGCCACCAGGAGATGAGTTTCTATTCTGACTATAATAGTTAAGATTTTAGAATTCTCCGCTTTTATTAACCTCAATATCAAGCTGCATTCAAAATTTCATGTTGATATCATGAATGGAAGTACTATTTTTTTTAGTTTTAAATTTGCATACGACACAATCCATTCGTTAGTTCGATTTAGCGTTATGTACAATTTCGATTAATTTTTCCCATGTAACTTTTTTTTATCATTCGTAGAGAAATGTCGCATTCTAGAAAAGTTCTTAGAATTTAATTTTCTACAAATCTAGATTCTTTCGAAATTGGTCCAGCCACCAGGAGATGAGTTTCTATTCTGACTATAATAGTTAAGATTTTAGAATTCTCCGCTTTTATTAACCTCAATATCAAGCTGCATTCAAAATTTCATGTTGATATCATGAATGGAAGTACTATTTTTTTTAGTTTTAAATTTTCATACGACACAATCCATTCGTTAGTTCGATTTAGCGTTATGTACAATTTCGATTAATTTTTCCCATGTAACTTTTTTTTTATCATTCGTAGAGAAATGTCGCATTCTAGAAAAGTTCTTAGAATTTAATTTTCTACAAATCTAGATTCTTTCGAAATTGGTCCAGCCACCAGGAGATGAGTTTCTATTCCGACTATAATAGTTAAGATTTTAGAATTCTCCGCTTTTATTAACCTCAATATCAAGCTGCATTCAAAATTTCATGTTGATATCATGAATGGAAGTACTATTTTTTTTAGTTTTAAATTTTCATACGACACAATCCATTCGTTAGTTCGATTTAGCGTTATGTACAATTTCGATTAATTTTTCCCATGTAACTTTTTTTTTATCATTCGTAGAGAAATGTCGCATTCTAGAAAAGTTCTTAGAATTTAATTTTCTACAAATCTAGATTCTTTCGAAATTGGTCCAGCCACCAGGAGATGAGTTTCTATTCCGACTATAATAGTTAAGATTTTAGAATTCTCCGCTTTTATTAACCTCAATATCAAGCTGCATTCAAAATTTCATGTTGATATCATGAATGGAAGTACTATTTTTTTTAGTTTTAAATTTTCATACGACACAATCCATTCGTTAGTTCGATTTAGCATTATGTACAATTTCGATTAATTTTTCCCATGTAACTTTTTTTTTATCATTCCTAGAGAAATGTCGCATTCTAGAAAAGTTCTTAGAATTTAATTTTCTACAAATCTAGATTCTTTCGAAATTGGTCCAGCCACCAGGAGATGAGTTTCTATTCTGACTATAATAGTTAAGATTTTAGAATTCTCCGCTTTTATTAACCTCAATATCAAGCTGCATTCAAAATTTCATGTTGATATCATGAATGGAAGTACTAATTTTTTTAGTTTTAAATTTTCATACGACACAATCCATTCGTTAGTTCGATTTAGCGTTATGTACAATTTCGATTAATTTTTCCCATGTAACTTTTTTTTTATCATTCGTAGAGAAATGTCGCATTCTAGAAAAGTTCTTAGAATTTAATTTTCTACAAATCTAGATTCTTTCGAAATTGGTCCAGCCACCAGGAGATGAGTTTCTATTCTGACTATAATAGTTAAGATTTTAGAATTCTCCGCTTTTATTAACCTCAATATCAAGCTGCATTCAAAATTTCATGTTGATATCATGAATGGAAGTACTATTTTTTTTAGTTTTAAATTTTCATACGACACAATCCATTCGTTAGTTCGATTTAGCGTTATGTACAATTTCGATTAATTTTTCCCATGTAACTTTTTTTTTATCATTCCTAGAGAAATGTCGCATTCTAGAAAAGTTCTTAGAATTTAATTTTCTACAAATCTAGATTCTTTCAAAATTGGTCCAGCCACCAGGAGATGAGTTTCTATTCTGACTATAATAGTTAAGATTTTAGAATTCTCCGCTTTTATTAACCTCAATATCAAGCTGCATTCAAAATTTCATGTTGATATCATGAATGGAAGTACTATTTTTTTTAGTTTTAAATTTTCATACGACACAATCCATTCGTTAGTTCGATTTAGCGTTATGTACAATTTCGATTAATTTTTCCCATGTAACTTTTTTTTTATCATTCGTAGAGAAATGTCGCATTCTAGAAAAGTTCTTAGAATTTAATTTTCTACAAATCTAGATTCTTTCGAAATTGGTCCAGCCACCAGGAGATGAGTTTCTATTCTGACTATAATAGTTAAGATTTTAGAATTCTCCGCTTTTATTAACCTCAATATCAAGCTGCATTCAAAATTTCATGTTGATATCATGAATGGAAGTACTATTTTTTTTAGTTTTAAATTTTCATACGACACAATCCATTCGTTAGTTCGATTTAGCGTTATGTACAATTTCGATTAATTTTTCCCATGTAACTTTTTTTTTATCATTCGTAGAGAAATGTCGCATTCTAGAAAAGTTCTTAGAATTTAATTTTCTACAAATCTAGATTCTTTCGAAATTGGTCCAGCCACCAGGAGATGAGTTTCTATTCTGACTATAATAGTTAAGATTTTAGAATTCTCCGCTTTTATTAACCTCAATATCAAGCTGCATTCAAAATTTCATGTTGATATCATGAATGGAAGTACTATTTTTTTTAGTTTTAAATTTTCATACGACACAATCCATTCGTTAGTTCGATTTAGCGTTATGTACAATTTCGATTAATTTTTCCCATGTAACTTTTTTTTTATCATTCCTAGAGAAATGTCGCATTCTAGAAAAGTTCTTAGAATTTAATTTTCTACAAATCTAGATTCTTTCGAAATTGGTCCAGCGACCAGGAGATGAGTTTCTATTCTGACTATAATAGTTAAGATTTTAGAATTCTCCGCTTTTATTAACCTCAATATCAAGCTGCATTCAAAATTTCATGTTGATATCATGAATGGAAGTACTATTTTTTTTAGTTTTAAATTTTCATACGACACAATCCATTCGTTAGTTCGATTTAGCGTTATGTACAATTTCGATTAATTTTTCCCATGTAACTTTTTTTTTATCATTCGTAGAGAAATGTCGCATTCTAGAAAAGTTCTTAGAATTTAATTTTCTACAAATCTAGATTCTTTCGAAATTGGTCCAGCCACCAGGAGATGAGTTTCTATTCTGACTATAATAGTTAAGATTTTAGAATTCTCCGCTTTTATTAACCTCAATATCAAGCTGCATTCAAAATTTCATGTTGATATCATGAATGGAAGTACTATTTTTTTTAGTTTTAAATTTTCATACGACACAATCCATTCGTTAGTTCGATTTAGCGTTATGTACAATTTCGATTAATTTTTCCCATGTAACTTTTTTTTTATCATTCCTAGAGAAATGTCGCATTCTAGAAAAGTTCTTAGAATTTAATTTTCTACAAATCTAGATTCTTTCGAAATTGGTCCAGCCACCAGGAGGAGATGAGTTTCTATTCTGACTATAATAGTTAAGATTTTAGAATTCTCCGCTTTTATTAACCTCAATATCAAGCTGCATTCAAAATTTCATGTTGATATCATGAATGGAAGTACTAATTTTTTTAGTTTTAAATTTTCATACGACACAATCCATTCGTTAGTTCGATTTAGCGTTATGTACAATTTCGATTAATTTTTCCCATGTAACTTTTTTTTTATCATTCGTAGAGAAATGTCGCATTCTAGAAAAGTTCTTAGAATTTAATTTTCTACAAATCTAGATTCTTTCGAAATTGGTCCAGCCACCAGGAGATGAGTTTCTATTCTGACTATAATAGTTAAGATTTTAGAATTCTCCGCTTTTATTAACCTCAATATCAAGCTGCATTCAAAATTTCATGTTGATATCATGAATGGAAGTACTATTTTTTTTAGTTTTAAATTTTCATACGACACAATCCATTCGTTTTAGCGTTATGTACAATTTCGATTAATTTTTCCCATGTAACTTTTTTTTTATCATTCGTAGAGAAATGTCGCATTCTAGAAAAGTTCTTAGAATTTAATTTTCTACAAATCTAGATTCTTTCGAAATTGGTCCAGCCACCAGGAGATGAGTTTCTATTCTGACTATAATAGTTAAGATTTTAGAATTCTCCGCTTTTATTAACCTCAATATCAAGCTGCATTCAAAATTTCATGTTGATATCATGAATGGAAGTACTATTTTTTTTAGTTTTAAATTTTCATACGACACAATCCATTCGTTAGTTCGATTTAGCGTTATGTACAATTTCGATTAATTTTTCCCATGTAACTTTTTTTTTATCATTCCTAGAGAAATGTCGCATTCTAGAAAAGTTCTTAGAATTTAATTTTCTACAAATCTAGATTCTTTCGAAATTGGTCCAGCCACCAGGAGATGAGTTTCTATTCTGACTATAATAGTTAAGATTTTAGAATTCTCCGCTTTTATTAACCTCAATATCAAGCTGCTTTCAAAATTTCATGTTGATATCATGAATGGAAGTACTATTTTTTTTAGTTTTAAATTTTCATACGACACAATCCATTCGTTAGTTCGATTTAGCGTTATGTACAATTTCGATTAATTTTTCCCATGTAACTTTTTTTTTATCATTCCTAGAGAAATGTCGCATTCTAGAAAAGTTCTTAGAATTTAATTTTCTACAAATCTAGATTCTTTCGAAATTGGTCCAGCCACCAGGAGATGAGTTTCTATTCTGACTATAATAGTTAAGATTTTAGAATTCTCCGCTTTTATTAACCTCAATATCAAGCTGCATTCAAAATTTCATGTTGATATCATGAATGGAAGTACTAATTTTTTTAGTTTTAAATTTTCATACGACACAATCCATTCGTTAGTTCGATTTAGCGTTATGTACAATTTCGATTAATTTTTCCCATGTAACTTTTTTTTTATCATTCGTAGAGAAATGTCGCATTCTAGAAAAGTTCTTAGAATTTAATTTTCTACAAATCTAGATTCTTTCGAAATTGGTCCAGCCACCAGGAGATGAGTTTCTATTCCGACTATAATAGTTAAGATTTTAGAATTCTCCGCTTTTATTAACCTCAATATCAAGCTGCATTCAAAATTTCATGTTGATATCATGAATGGAAGTACTATTTTTTTTAGTTTTAAATTTTCATACGACACAATCCATTCGTTAGTTCGATTTAGCGTTATGTACAATTTCGATTAATTTTTCCCATGTAACTTTTTTTTTATCATTCCTAGAGAAATGTCGCATTCTAGAAAAGTTCTTAGAATTTAATTTTCTACAAATCTAGATTCTTTCGAAATTGGTCCAGCCACCAGGAGATGAGTTTCTATTCTGACTATAATAGTTAAGATTTTAGAATTCTCCGCTTTTATTAACCTCAATATCAAGCTGCATTCAAAATTTCATGTTGATATCATGAATGGAAGTACTATTTTTTTTAGTTTTAAATTTTCATACGACACAATCCATTCGTTAGTTCGATTTAGCGTTATGTACAATTTCGATTAATTTTTCCCATGTAACTTTTTTTTTATCATTCGTAGAGAAATGTCGCATTCTAGAAAAGTTCTTAGAATTTAATTTTCTACAAATCTAGATTCTTTCGAAATTGGTCCAGCCACCAGGAGATGAGTTTCTATTCTGACTATAATAGTTAAGATTTTAGAATTCTCCGCTTTTATTAACCTCAATATCAAGCTGCATTCAAAATTTCATGTTGATATCATGAATGGAAGTACTATTTTTTTTAGTTTTAAATTTTCATACGACACAATCCATTCGTTAGTTCGATTTAGCGTTATGTACAATTTCGATTAATTTTTCCCATGTAACTTTTTTTTTATCATTCCTAGAGAAATGTCGCATTCTAGAAAAGTTCTTAGAATTTAATTTTCTACAAATCTAGATTCTTTCGAAATTGGTCCAGCCACCAGGAGATGAGTTTCTATTCTGACTATAATAGTTAAGATTTTAGAATTCTCCGCTTTTATTAACCTCAATATCAAGCTGCATTCAAAATTTCATGTTGATATCATGAATGGAAGTACTATTTTTTTTAGTTTTAAATTTTCATACGACACAATCCATTCGTTAGTTCGATTTAGCGTTATGTACAATTTCGATTAATTTTTCCCATGTAACTTTTTTTTTATCATTCGTAGAGAAATGTCGCATTCTAGAAAAGTTCTTAGAATTTAATTTTCTAGAAATCTAGATTCTTTCGAAATTGGTCCAGCCACTAGGAGATGAGTTTCTATTCTGACTATAATAGTTAAGATTTTAGAATTCTCCGCTTTTATTAACCTCAATATCAAGCTGCATTCAAAATTTCATGTTGATATCATGAATGGAAGTACTATTTTTTTTAGTTTTAAATTTTCATACGACACAATCCATTCGTTAGTTCGATTTAGCGTTATGTACAATTTCGATTAATTTTTCCCATGTAACTTTTTTTTTATCATTCGTAGAGAAATGTCGCATTCTAGAAAAGTTCTTAGAATTTAATTTTCTACAAATCTAGATTCTTTTGAAATTGGTCCAGCCACCAGGAGATGAGTTTCTATTCTGACTATAATAGTTAAGATTTTAGAATTCTCCGCTTTTATTAACCTCAATATCAAGCTGCATTCAAAATTTCATGTTGATATCATGAATGGAAGTACTAATTTTTTTAGTTTTAAATTTTCATACGACACAATCCATTCGTTAGTTCGATTTAGCGTTATGTACAATTTCGATTAATTTTTCCCATGTAACTTTTTTTTTATCATTCGTAGAGAAATGTCGCATTCTAGAAAAGTTCTTAGAATTTAATTTTCTACAAATCTAGATTCTTTCGAAATTGGTCCAGCCACCAGGAGATGAGTTTCTATTCTGACTATAATACTTAAGATTTTAGAATTCTCCGCTTTTATTAACCTCAATATCAAGCTGCATTCAAAATTTCATGTTGATATCATGAATGGAAGTACTATTTTTTTTAGTTTTAAATTTTCATACGACACAATCCATTCGTTAGTTCGATTTAGCGTTATGTACAATTTCGATTAATTTTTCCCATGTAACTTTTTTTTTATCATTCGTAGAGAAATGTCGCATTCTAGAAAAGTTCTTAGAATTTAATTTTCTACAAATCTAGATTCTTTCGAAATTGGTCCAGCCACCAGGAGATGAGTTTCTATTCTGACTATAATAGTTAAGATTTTAGAATTCTCCGCTTTTATTAACCTCAATATCAAGCTGCATTCAAAATTTCATGTTGATATCATGAATGGAAGTACTATTTTTTTTAGTTTTAAATTTTCATACGACACAATCCATTCGTTAGTTCGATTTAGCGTTATGTACAATTTCGATTAATTTTTCCCATGTAACTTTTTTTTTATCATTCCTAGAGAAATGTCGCATTCTAGAAAAGTTCTTAGAATTTAATTTTCTACAAATCTAGATTCTTTCGAAATTGGTCCAGCCACCAGGAGATGAGTTTCTATTCTGACTATAATAGTTAAGATTTTAGAATTCTCCGCTTTTATTAACCTCAATATCAAGCTGCATTCAAAATTTCATGTTGATATCATGAATGGAAGTACTAATTTTTTTAGTTTTAAATTTTCATACGACACAATCCATTCGTTAGTTCGATTTAGCGTTATGTACAATTTCGATTAATTTTTCCCATGTAACTTTTTTTTTATCATTCGTAGAGAAATGTCGCATTCTAGAAAAGTTCTTAGAATTTAATTTTCTACAAATCTAGATTCTTTCGAAATTGGTCCAGCCACCAGGAGATGAGTTTCTATTCTGACTATAATAGTTAAGATTTTAGAATTCTCCGCTTTTATTAACCTCAATATCAAGCTGCATTCAAAATTTCATGTTGATATCATGAATGGAAGTACTATTTTTTTTAGTTTTAAATTTTCATACGACACAATCCATTCGTTAGTTCGATTTAGCGTTATGTACAATTTCGATTAATTTTTCCCATGTAACTTTTTTTTTATCATTCCTAGAGAAATGTCGCATTCTAGAAAAGTTCTTAGAATTTAATTTTCTACAAATCTAGATTCTTTCGAAATTGGTCCAGCCACCAGGAGATGAGTTTCTATTCTGACTATAATAGTTAAGATTTTAGAATTCTCCGCTTTTATTAACCTCAATATCAAGCTGCATTCAAAATTTCATGTTGATATCATGAATGGAAGTACTATTTTTTTTAGTTTTAAATTTTCATACGACACAATCCATTCGTTAGTTCGATTTAGCGTTATGTACAATTTCGATTAATTTTTCCCATGTAACTTTTTTTTTATCATTCGTAGAGAAATGTCGCATTCTAGAAAAGTTCTTAGAATTTAATTTTCTACAAATCTAGATTCTTTCGAAATTGGTCCAGCCACCAGGAGATGAGTTTCTATTCTGACTATAATAGTTAAGATTTTAGAATTCTCCGCTTTTATTAACCTCAATATCAAGCTGCATTCAAAATTTCATGTTGATATCATGAATGGAAGTACTATTTTTTTTAGTTTTAAATTTTCATACGACACAATCCATTCGTTAGTTCGATTTAGCGTTATGTACAATTTCGATTAATTTTTCCCATGTAACTTTTTTTTTATCATTCCTAGAGAAATGTCGCATTCTAGAAAAGTTCTTAGAATTTAATTTTCTACAAATCTAGATTCTTTCGAAATTGGTCCAGCCACCAGGAGATGAGTTTCTATTCTGACTATAATAGTTAAGATTTTAGAATTCTCCGCTTTTATTAACCTCAATATCAAGCTGCATTCAAAATTTCATGTTGATATCATGAATGGAAGTACTATTTTTTTTAGTTTTAAATTTTCATACGACACAATCCATTCGTTAGTTCGATTTAGCGTTATGTACAATTTCGATTAATTTTTCCCATGTAACTTTTTTTTTATCATTCGTAGAGAAATGTCGCATTCTAGAAAAGTTCTTAGAATTTAATTTTCTACAAATCTAGATTCTTTCGAAATTGGTCCAGCCACCAGGAGATGAGTTTCTATTCTGACTATAATAGTTAAGATTTTAGAATTCTCCGCTTTTATTAACCTCAATATCAAGCTGCATTCAAAATTTCATGTTGATATCATGAATGGAAGTACTATTTTTTTTAGTTTTAAATTTTCATACGACACAATCCATTCGTTAGTTCGATTTAGCGTTATGTACAATTTCGATTAATTTTTCCCATGTAACTTTTTTTTTATCATTCCTAGAGAAATGTCGCATTCTAGAAAAGTTCTTAGAATTTAATTTTCTACAAATCTAGATTCTTTCGAAATTGGTCCAGCCACCAGGAGATGAGTTTCTATTCTGACTATAATAGTTAAGATTTTAGAATTCTCCGCTTTTATTAACCTCAATATCAAGCTGCATTCAAAATTTCATGTTGATATCATGAATGGAAGTACTATTTTTTTTAGTTTTAAATTTTCATACGACACAATCCATTCGTTAGTTCGATTTAGCGTTATGTACAATTTCGATTAATTTTTCCCATGTAACTTTTTTTTTATCATTCGTAGAGAAATGTCGCATTCTAGAAAAGTTCTTAGAATTTAATTTTCTACAAATCTAGATTCTTTCGAAATTGGTCCAGCCACCAGGAGATGAGTTTCTATTCTGACTATAATAGTTAAGATTTTAGAATTCTCCGCTTTTATTAACCTCAATATCAAGCTGCATTCAAAATTTCATGTTGATATCATGAATGGAAGTACTATTTTTTTTAGTTTTAAATTTTCATACGACACAATCCATTCGTTAGTTCGATTTAGCGTTATGTACAATTTCGATTAATTTTTCCCATGTAACTTTTTTTTTATCATTCCTAGAGAAATGTCGCATTCTAGAAAAGTTCTTAGAATTTAATTTTCTACAAATCTAGATTCTTTCGAAATTGGTCCAGCCACCAGGAGATGAGTTTCTATTCTGACTATAATAGTTAAGATTTTAGAATTCTCCGCTTTTATTAACCTCAATATCAAGCTGCATTCAAAATTTCATGTTGATATCATGAATGGAAGTACTATTTTTTTTAGTTTTAAATTTTCATACGACACAATCCATTCGTTTTAGCGTTATGTACAATTTCGATTAATTTTTCCCATGTAACTTTTTTTTTATCATTCGTAGAGAAATGTCGCATTCTAGAAAAGTTCTTAGAATTTAATTTTCTACAAATCTAGATTCTTTCGAAATTGGTCCAGCCACCAGGAGATGAGTTTCTATTCTGACTATAATAGTTAAGATTTTAGAATTCTCCGCTTTTATTAACCTCAATATCAAGCTGCATTCAAAATTTCATGTTGATATCATGAATGGAAGTACTATTTTTTTTAGTTTTAAATTTTCATACGACACAATCCATTCGTTAGTTCGATTTAGCGTTATGTACAATTTCGATTAATTTTTCCCATGTAACTTTTTTTTTATCATTCCTAGAGAAATGTCGCATTCTAGAAAAGTTCTTAGAATTTAATTTTCTACAAATCTAGATTCTTTCGAAATTGGTCCAGCCACCAGGAGATGAGTTTCTATTCTGACTATAATAGTTAAGATTTTAGAATTCTCCGCTTTTATTAACCTCAATATCAAGCTGCATTCAAAATTTCATGTTGATATCATGAATGGAAGTACTATTTTTTTTAGTTTTAAATTTTCATACGACACAATCCATTCGTTAGTTCGATTTAGCGTTATGTACAATTTCGATTAATTTTTCCCATGTAACTTTTTTTTTATCATTCGTAGAGAAATGTCGCATTCTAGAAAAGTTCTTAGAATTTAATTTTCTACAAATCTAGATTCTTTCGAAATTGGTCCAGCCACCAGGAGATGAGTTTCGATTCTGACTATAATAGTTAAGATTTTAAAATTCTCCGCTTTTATTAACCTCAATATCAAGCTGCATTCAAAATTTCATGTTGATATCATGAATGGAAGTACTATTTTTTTTAGTTTTAAATTTTCATACGACACAATCCATTCGTTAGTTCGATTTAGCGTTATGTACAATTTCGATTAATTTTTCCCATGTAACTTTTTTTTATCATTCGTAGAGAAATGTCGCATTCTAGAAAAGTTCTTAGAATTTAATTTTCTACAAATCTAGATTCTTTCGAAATTGGTCCAGCCACCAGGAGATGAGTTTCTATTCCGACTATAATAGTTAAGATTTTAGAATTCTCCGCTTTTATTAACCTCAATATCAAGCTGCATTCAAAATTTCATGTTGATATCATGAATGGAAGTACTATTTTTTTTAGTTTTAAATTTTCATACGACACAATCCATTCGTTAGTTCGATTTAGCGTTATGTACAATTTCGATTAATTTTTCCCATGTAACTTTTTTTTTATCATTCCTAGAGAAATGTCGCATTCTAGAAAAGTTCTTAGAATTTAATTTTCTACAAATCTAGATTCTTTCGAAATTGGTCCAGCCACCAGGAGATGAGTTTCTATTCCGACTATAATAGTTAAGATTTTAGAATTCTCCGCTTTTATTAACCTCAATATCAAGCTGCATTCAAAATTTCATGTTGATATCATGAATGGAAGTACTAATTTTTTTAGTTTTAAATTTTCATACGACACAATCCATTCGTTAGTTCGATTTAGCGTTATGTACAATTTCGATTAATTTTTCCCATGTAACTTTTTTTTATCATTCCTAGAGAAATGTCGCATTCTAGAAAAGTTCTTAGAATTTAATTTTCTACAAATCTAGATTCTTTCGAAATTGGTCCAGCCACCAGGAGATGAGTTTCTATTCTGACTATAATAGTTAAGATTTTAGAATTCTCCGCTTTTATTAACCTCAATATCAAGCTGCATTCAAAATTTCATGTTGATATCATGAATGGAAGTACTATTTTTTTTAGTTTTAAATTTTCATACGACACAATCCATTCGTTAGTTCGATTTAGCGTTATGTACAATTTCGATTAATTTTTCCCATGTAACTTTTTTTTTATCATTCGTAGAGAAATGTCGCATTCTAGAAAAGTTCTTAGAATTTAATTTTCTACAAATCTAGATTCTTTCGAAATTGGTCCAGCCACCAGGAGATGAGTTTCTATTCTGACTATAATAGTTAAGATTTTAGAATTCTCCGCTTTTATTAACCTCAATATCAAGCTGCATTCAAAATTTCATGTTGATATCATGAATGGAAGTACTATTTTTTTTAGTTTTAAATTTTCATACGACACAATCCATTCGTTAGTTCGATTTAGCGTTATGTACAATTTCGATTAATTTTTCCCATGTAACTTTTTTTTTATCATTCGTAGAGAAATGTCGCATTCTAGAAAGTTCTTAGAATTTAATTTTCTACAAATCTAGATTCTTTCGAAATTGGTCCAGCCACCAGGAGATGAGTTTCTATTCTGACTATAATAGTTAAGATTTTAGAATTCTCCGCTTTTATTAACCTCAATATCAAGCTGCATTCAAAATTTCATGTTGATATCATGAATGGAAGTACTATTTTTTTTAGTTTTAAATTTTCATACGACACAATCCATTCGTTAGTTCGATTTAGCGTTATGTACAATTTCGATTAATTTTTCCCATGTAACTTTTTTTTATCATTCGTAGAGAAATGTCGCATTCTAGAAAAGTTCTTAGAATTTAATTTTCTACAAATCTAGATTCTTTCGAAATTGGTCCAGCCACCAGGAGATGAGTTTCTATTCTGACTATAATAGTTAAGATTTTAGAATTCTCCGCTTTTATTAACCTCAATATCAAGCTGCATTCAAAATTTCATGTTGATATCATGAATGGAAGTACTATTTTTTTAGTTTTAAATTTTCATACGACACAATCCATTCGTTAGTTCGATTTAGCGTTATGTACAATTTCGATTAATTTTTCCCATGTAACTTTTTTTTTATCATTCCTAGAGAAATGTCGCATTCTAGAAAAGTTCTTAGAATTTAATTTTCTACAAATCTAGATTCTTTCGAAATTGGTCCAGCCACCAGGAGATGAGTTTCTATTCTGACTATAATAGTTAAGATTTTAGAATTCTCCGCTTTTATTAACCTCAATATCAAGCTGCATTCAAAATTTCATGTTGATATCATGAATGGAAGTACTATTTTTTTTAGTTTTAAATTTTCATACGACACAATCCATTCGTTAGTTCGATTTAGCGTTATGTACAATTTCGATTAATTTTTCCCATGTAACTTTTTTTGTATCATTCCTAGAGAAATGTCGCATTCTAGAAAAGTTCTTAGAATTTAATTTTCTACAAATCTAGATTCTTTCGAAATTGGTCCAGCCACCAGGAGATGAGTTTCTATTCTGACTATAATAGTTAAGATTTTAGAATTCTCCGCTTTTATTAACCTCAATATCAAGCTGCATTCAAAATTTCATGTTGATATCATGAATGGAAGTACTATTTTTTTAGTTTTAAATTTTCATACGACACAATCCATTCGTTAGTTCGATTTAGCGTTATGTACAATTTCGATTAATTTTTCCCATGTAACTTTTTTTTTATCATTCCTAGAGAAATGTCGCATTCTAGAAAAGTTCTTAGAATTTAATTTTCTACAAATCTAGATTCTATCGAAATTGGTCCAGCCACCAGGAGATGAGTTTCTATTCTGACTATAATAGTTAAGATTTTAGAATTCTCCGCTTTTATTAACCTCAATATCAAGCTGCATTCAAAATTTCATGTTGATATCATGAATGGAAGTACTAATTTTTTTAGTTTTAAATTTTCATACGACACAATCCATTCGTTAGTTCGATTTAGCGTTATGTACAATTTCGATTAATTTTTCCCATGTAACTTTTTTTTTTATCATTCCTAGAGAAATGTCGCATTCTAGAAAAGTTCTTAGAATTTAATTTTCTACAAATCTAGATTCTTTCGAAATTGGTCCAGCCACCAGGAGATGAGTTTCTATTCTGACTATAATAGTTAAGATTTTAGAATTCTCCGCTTTTATTAACCTCAATATCAAGCTGTATTCAAAATTTCATGTTGATATCATGAATGGAAGTACTATTTTTTTTAGTTTTAAATTTTCATACGACACAATCCATTCGTTAGTTCGATTTAGCGTTATGTACAATTTCGATTAATTTTTCCCATGTAACTTTTTTTTTATCATTCGTAGAGAAATGTCGCATTCTAGAAAAGTTCTTAGAATTTAATTTTCTACAAATCTAGATTCTTTCGAAATTGGTCCAGCCACCAGGAGATGAGTTTCTATTCTGACTATAATAGTTAAGATTTTAGAATTCTCCGCTTTTATTAACCTCAATATCAAGCTGCATTCAAAATTTCATGTTGATATCATGAATGGAAGTACTATTTTTTTTAGTTTTAAATTTTCATACGACACAATCCATTCGTTAGTTCGATTTAGCGTTATGTACAATTTCGATTAATTTTTCCCATGTAACTTTTTTTTTATCATTCCTAGAGAAATGTCGCATTCTAGAAAAGTTCTTAGAATTTAATTTTCTACAAATCTAGATTCTTTCGAAATTGGTCCAGCCACCAGGAGATGAGTTTCTATTCTGACTATAATAGTTAAGATTTTAGAATTCTCCGCTTTTATTAACCTCAATATCAAGCTGCATTCAAAATTTCATGTTGATATCATGAATGGAAGTACTATTTTTTTTAGTTTTAAATTTTCATACGACACAATCCATTCGTTAGTTCGATTTAGCGTTATGTACAATTTCGATTAATTTTTCCCATGTAACTTTTTTTTTATCATTCGTAGAGAAATGTCGCATTCTAGAAAAGTTCTTAGAATTTAATTTTCTACAAATCTAGATTCTTTCGAAGTTGGTCCAGCCACCAGGAGATGAGTTTCTATTCTGACTATAATAGTTAAGATTTTAGAATTCTCCGCTTTTATTAACCTCAATATCAAGCTGCATTCAAAATTTCATGTTGATATCATGAATGGAAGTACTAATTTTTTTAGTTTTAAATTTTCATACGACACAATCCATTCGTTAGTTCGATTTAGCGTTATGTACAATTTCGATTAATTTTTCCCATGTAACTTTTTTTTTATCATTCCTAGAGAAATGTCGCATTCTAGAAAAGTTCTTAGAATTTAATTTTCTACAAATCTAGATTCTTTCGAAATTGGTCCAGCCACCAGGAGATGAGTTTCTATTCTGACTATAATAGTTAAGATTTTAGAATTCTCCGCTTTTATTAACCTCAATATCAAGCTGCATTCAAAATTTCATGTTGATATCATGAATGGAAGTACTATTTTTTTTAGTTTTAAATTTTCATACGACACAATCCATTCGTTAGTTCGATTTAGCGTTATGTACAATTTCGATTAATTTTTCCCATGTAACTTTTTTTTTATCATTCGTAGAGAAATGTCGCATTCTAGAAAAGTTCTTAGAATTTAATTTTCTACAAATCTAGATTCTTTCGAAATTGGTCCAGCCACCAGGAGATGAGTTTCTATTCTGACTATAATAGTTAAGATTTTAGAATTCTCCGCTTTTATTAACCTCAATATCAAGCTGCATTCAAAATTTCATGTTGATATCATGAATGGAAGTACTATTTTTTTTAGTTTTAAATTTTCATACGACACAATCCATTCGTTAGTTCGATTTAGCGTTATGTACAATTTCGATTAATTTTTCCCATGTAACTTTTTTTTTATCATTCCTAGAGAAATGTCGCATTCTAGAAAAGTTCTTAGAATTTAATTTTCTACAAATCTAGATTCTTTCGAAATTGGTCCAGCCACCAGGAGATGAGTTTCTATTCTGACTATAATAGTTAAGATTTTAGAATTCTCCGCTTTTATTAACCTCAATATCAAGCTGCATTCAAAATTTCATGTTGATATCATGAATGGAAGTACTAATTTTTTTAGTTTTAAATTTTCATACGACACAATCCATTCGTTAGTTCGATTTAGCGTTATGTACAATTTCGATTAATTTTTCCCATGTAACTTTTTTTTTATCATTCCTAGAGAAATGTCGCATTCTAGAAAAGTTCTTAGAATTTAATTTTCTACAAATCTAGATTCTTTCGAAATTGGTCCAGCCACCAGGAGATGAGTTTCTATTCTGACTATAATAGTTAAGATTTTAGAATTCTCCGCTTTTATTAACCTCAATATCAAGCTGCATTCAAAATTTCATGTTGATATCATGAATGGAAGTACTATTTTTTTTAGTTTTAAATTTTCATACGACACAATCCATTCGTTAGTTCGATTTAGCGTTATGTACAATTTCGATTAATTTTTCCCATGTAACTTTTTTTTTATCATTCCTAGAGAAATGTCGCATTCTAGAAAAGTTCTTAGAATTTAATTTTCTACAAATCTAGATTCTTTCGAAATTGGTCCAGCCACCAGGAGATGAGTTTCTATTCTGAATATAATAGTTAAGATTTTAGAATTCTCCGCTTTTATTAACCTCAATATCAAGCTGCATTCAAAATTTCATGTTGATATCATGAATGGAAGTACTATTTTTTTTAGTTTTAAATTTTCATACGACACAATCCATTCGTTAGTTCGATTTAGCGTTATGTACAATTTCGATTAATTTTTCCCATGTAACTTTTTTTTATCATTCCTAGAGAAATGTCGCATTCTAGAAAAGTTCTTAGAATTTAATTTTCTACAAATCTAGATTCTTTCGAAATTGGTCCAGCCACCAGGAGATGAGTTTCTATTCTGACTATAATAGTTAAGATTTCTAGAATTCTCCGCTTTTATTAACCTCAATATCAAGCTGCATTCAAAATTTCATGTTGATATCATGAATGGAAGTACTATTTTTTTTAGTTTTAAATTTTCATACGACACAATCCATTCGTTAGTTCGATTTAGCGTTATGTACAATTTCGATTAATTTTTCCCATGTAACTTTTTTTTTATCATTCCTAGAGAAATGTCGCATTCTAGAAAAGTTCTTAGAATTTAATTTTCTACAAATCTAGATTCTTTCGAAATTGGTCCAGCCACCAGGAGATGAGTTTCTATTCTGACTATAATAGTTAAGATTTTAGAATTCTCCGCTTTTATTAACCTCAATATCAAGCTGCATTCAAAATTTCATGTTGATATCATGAATGGAAGTACTAATTTTTTTAGTTTTAAATTTTCATACGACACAATCCATTCGTTAGTTCGATTTAGCGTTATGTACAATTTCGATTAATTTTTCCCATATAACTTTTTTTTTATCATTCGTAGAGAAATGTCGCATTCTAGAAAAGTTCTTAGAATTTAATTTTCTACAAATCTAGATTCTTTCGAAATTGGTCCAGCCACCAGGAGATGAGTTTCAATTCTGACTATAATAGTTAAGATTTTAGAATTCTCCGCTTTTATTAACCTCAATATCAAGCTGCATTCAAAATTTCATGTTGATATCATGAATGGAAGTACTAATTTTTTTAGTTTTAAATTTTCATACGACACAATCCATTCGTTAGTTCGATTTAGCGTTATGTACAATTTCGATTAATTTTTCCCATGTAACTTTTTTTTTATCATTCGTAGAGAAATGTCGCATTCTAGAAAAGTTCTTAGAAGCTAATTTTCTACAAATCTAGATTCTTTCGAAATTGTTCCAGCCACCAGGAGATGAGTTTCTATTCTGACTATAATAGTTAAGATTTTAGAATTCTCCGCTTTTATTAACCTCAATATCAAGCTGCATTCAAAATTTCATGTTGATATCATGAATGGAAGTACTATTTTTTTTAGTTTTAAATTTTCATACGACACAATCCATTCGTTAGTTCGATTTAGCGTTATGTACAATTTCGATTAATTTTTCCCATGTAACTTTTTTTTTATCATTCGTAGAGAAATGTCGCATTCTAGAAAAGTTCTTAGAATTTAATTTTCTACAAATCTAGATTCTTTCGAAATTGGTCCAGCCACCAGGAGATGAGTTTCTATTCTGACTATAATAGTTAAGATTTTAGAATTCTCCGCTTTTATTAACCTCAATATCAAGCTGCATTCAAAATTTCATGTTGATATCATGAATGGAAGTACTATTTTTTTAGTTTTAAATTTTCATACGACACAATCCATTCGTTAGTTCGATTTAGCGTTATGTACAATTTCGATTAATTTTTCCCATGTAACTTTTTTTTTATCATTCCTAGAGAAATGTCGCATTCTAGAAAAGTTCTTAGAATTTAATTTTCTACAAATCTAGATTCTTTCGAAATTGGTCCAGCCACCAGGAGATGAGTTTCTATTCTGACTATAATAGTTAAGATTTTAGAATTCTCCGCTTTTATTAACCTCAATATCAAGCTGCATTCAAAATTTCATGTTGATATCATGAATGGAAGTACAATTTTTTTTAGTTTTAAATTTTCATACGACACAATCCATTCGTTAGTTCGATTTAGCGTTATGTACAATTTCGATTAATTTTTCCCATGTAACTTTTTTTTTATCATTCGTAGAGAAATGTCGCATTCTAGAAAAGTTCTTAGAATTTAATTTTCTACAAATCTAGATTCTTTCGAAATTGGTCCAGCCACCAGGAGATGAGTTTCTATTCTGACTATAATAGTTAAGATTTTAGAATTCTCCGCTTTTATTAACCTCAATATCAAGCTGCATTCAAAATTTCATGTTGATATCATGAATGGAAGTACTATTTTTTTTAGTTTTAAATTTTCATACGACACAATCCATTCGTTAGTTCGATTTAGCGTTATGTACAATTTCGATTAATTTTTCCCATGTAACTTTTTTTTTATCATTCGTAGAGAAATGTCGCATTCTAGAAAAGTTCTTAGAATTTAATTTTCTACAAATCTAGATTCTTTCGAAATTGGTCCAGCCACCAGGAGATGAGTTTCTATTCTGACTATAATAGTTAAGATTTTAGAATTCTCCGCTTTTATTAACCTCAATATCAAGCTGCATTCAAAATTTCATGTTGATATCATGAATGGAAGTACTATTTTTTTTAGTTTTAAATTTTCATACGACACAATCCATTCGTTAGTTCGATTTAGCGTTATGTACAATTTCGATTAATTTTTCCCATGTAACTTTTTTTTTATCATTCCTAGAGAAATGTCGCATTCTAGAAAAGTTCTTAGAATTTAATTTTCTACAAATCTAGATTCTTTCGAAATTGGTCCAGCCACCAGGAGATGAGTTTCTATTCTGACTATAATAGTTAAGATTTTAGAATTCTCCGCTTTTATTAACCTCAATATCAAGCTGCATTCAAAATTTCATGTTGATATCATGAATGGAAGTACTATTTTTTTTAGTTTTAAATTTTCATACGACACAATCCATTCGTTAGTTCGATTTAGCGTTATGTACAATTTCGATTAATTTTTCCCATGTAACTTTTTTTTTATCATTCGTAGAGAAATGTCGCATTCTAGAAAAGTTCTTAGAATTTAATTTTATACAAATCTAGATTCTTTCGAAATTGGTCCAACCACCAGGAGATGAGTTTCTATTCTGACTATAATAGTTAAGATTTTAGAATTCTCCGCTTTTATTAACCTCAATATCAAGCTGCATTCAAAATTTCATGTTGATATCATGAATGGAAGTACTAATTTTTTTAGTTTTAAATTTTCATACGACACAATCCATTCGATTTAGCGTTATGGTTAGTTCGATTTAGCGTTATGTACAATTTCGATTAATTTTTCCCATGTAACTTTTTTTTATCATTCCTAGAGAAATGTCGCATTCTAGAAAAGTTCTTAGAATTTAATTTTCTACAAATCTAGATTCTTTCGAAATTGGTCCAGCCACCAGGAGATGAGTTTCTATTCTGACTATAATAGTTAAGATTTTAGAATTCTCCGCTTTTATTAACCTCAATATCAAGCTGCATTCAAAATTTCATGTTGATATCATGAAAGGAAGTACTAATTTTTTTAGTTTTAAATTTTCATACGACACAATCCATTCGTTAGTTCGATTTAGCGTTATGTACAATTTCGATTAATTTTTCCCATGTAACTTTTTTTTTATCATTCGTAGAGAAATGTCGCATTCTAGAAAAGTTCTTAGAATTTAATTTTCTACAAATCTAGATTCTTTCGAAATTGGTCCAGCCACCAGGAGATGAGTTTCTATTCTGACTATAATAGTTAAGATTTTAGAATTCTCCGCTTTTATTAACCTCAATATCAAGCTGCATTCAAAATTTCATGTTGATATCATGAATGGAAGTACTATTTTTTTTAGTTTTAAATTTTCATACGACACAATCCATTCGTTAGTTCGATTTAGCGTTATGTACAATTTCGATTAATTTTTCCCATGTAACTTTTTTTTTATCATTCGTAGAGAAATGTCGCATTCTAGAAAAGTTCTTAGAATTTAATTTTCTACAAATCTAGATTCTTTCGAAATTGGTCCAGCCACCAGGAGATGAGTTTCTATTCTGACTATAATAGTTAAGATTTTAGAATTCTCCGCTTTTATTAACCTCAATATCAAGCTGCATTCAAAATTTCATGTTGATATCATGAATGGAAGTACTAATTTTTTTAGTTTTAAATTTTCATACGACACAATCCATTCGTTAGTTCGATTTAACGTTATGTACAATTTCGATTAATTTTTCCCATGTAACTTTTTTTTTATCATTCGTAGAGAAATGTCGCATTCTAGAAAAGTTCTTAGAATTTAATTTTCTACAAATCTAGATTCTTTCGAAATTGGTCCAGCCACCAGGAGATGAGTTTCTATTCTGACTATAATAGTTAAGATTTTAGAATTCTCCGCTTTTATTAACCTCTATATCAAGCTGCATTCAAAATTTCATGTTGATATCATGAATGGAAGTACTATTTTTTTTAGTTTTAAATTTTCATACGACACAATCCATTCGTTAGTTCGATTTAGCGTTATGTACAATTTCGATTAATTTTTCCCATGTAACTTTTTTTTTATCATTCGTAGAGAAATGTCGCATTCTAGAAAAGTTCTTAGAATTTAATTTTCTACAAATCTAGATTCTTTCGAAATTGGTCCAGCCACCAGGAGATGAGTTTCTATTCTGACTATAATAGTTAAGATTTTAGAATTCTCCGCTTTTATTAACCTCAATATCAAGCTGCATTCAAAATTTCATGTTGATATCATGAATGGAAGTACTATTTTTTTTAGTTTTAAATTTTCATACGACACAATCCATTCGTTAGTTCGATTTAGCGTTATGTACAATTTCGATTAATTTTTCCCATGTAACTTTTTTTTTATCATTCGTAGAGAAATGTCGCATTCTAGAAAAGTTCTTAGAACTTAATTTTCTACAAATCTAGATTCTTTCGAAATTGGTCCAGCCACCAGGAGATGAGTTTCTATTCCGACTATAATAGTTAAGATTTTAGAATTCTCCGCTTTTATTAACCTCAATATCAAGCTGCATTCAAAATTTCATGTTGATATCATGAATGGAAGTACTATTTTTTTTAGTTTTAAATTTTCATACGACACAATCCATTCGTTAGTTCGATTTAGCGTTATGTACAATTACGATTAATTTTTCCCATGTAACTTTTTTTTTATCATTCGTAGAGAAATGTCGCATTCTAGAAAAGTTCTTAGAATTTAATTTTCTACAAATCTAGATTCTTTCGAAATTGGTCCAGCCACCAGGAGATGAGTTTCTATTCCGACTATAATAGTTAAGATTTTAGAATTCTCCGCTTTTATTAACCTCAATATCAAGCTGCATTCAAAATTTCATGTTGATATCATGAATGGAAGTACTATTTTTTTTAGTTTTAAATTTTCATACGACACAATCCATTCGTTAGTTCGATTTAGCGTTATGTACAATTTCGATTAATTTTTCCCATGTAACTTTTTTTTTATCATTCCTAGAGAAATGTCGCATTCTAGAAAAGTTCTTAGAATTTAATTTTCTACAAATCTAGATTCTTTCAAAATTGGTCCAGCCACCAGGAGATGAGTTTCTATTCTGACTATAATAGTTAAGATTTTAGAATTCTCCGCTTTTATTAACCTCAATATCAAGCTGCATTCAAAATTTCATGTTGATATCATGAATGGAAGTACTATTTTTTTTAGTTTTAAATTTTCATACGACACAATCCATTCGTTAGTTCGATTTAGCGTTATGTACAATTTCGATTAATTTTTCCCATGTAACTTTTTTTTTATCATTCGTAGAGAAATGTCGCATTCTAGAAAAGTTCTAAGAATTTAATTTTCTACAAATCTAGATTCTTTCGAAATTGGTCCAGCCACCAGGAGATGAGTTTCTATTCTGACTATAATAGTTAAGATTTTAGAATTCTCCGCTTTTATTAACCTCAATATCAAGCTGCATTCAAAATTTCATGTTGATATCATGAATGGAAGTACTATTTTTTTTAGTTTTAAATTTTCATACGACACAATCCATTCGTTAGTTCGATTTAGCGTTATGTACAATTTCGATTAATTTTTCCCATGTAACTTTTTTTTTATCATTCCTAGAGAAATGTCGCATTCTAGAAAAGTTCTTAGAATTTAATTTTCTACAAATCTAGATTCTTTCGAAATTGGTCCAGCCACCAGGAGATGAGTTTCTATTCTGACTATAATAGTTAAGATTTTAGAATTCTCCGCTTTTATTAACCTCAATATCAAGCTGCATTCAAAATTTCATGTTGATATCATGAATGGAAGTACTATTTTTTTTAGTTTTAAATTTTCATACGACACAATCCATTCGTTAGTTCGATTTAGCGTTATGTACAATTTCGATTAATTTTTCCCATGTAACTTTTTTTTATCATTCGTAGAGAAATGTCGCATTCTAGAAAAGTTCTAAGAATTTAATTTTCTACAAATCTAGATTCTTTCGAAATTGGTCCAGCCACCAGGAGATGAGTTTCTATTCTGACTATAATAGTTAAGATTTTAGAATTCTCCGCTTTTATTAACCTCAATATCAAGCTGCATTCAAAATTTCATGTTGATATCATGAATGGAAGTACTATTTTTTTTAGTTTTAAATTTTCATACGACACAATCCATTCGTTAGTTCGATTTAGCGTTATGTACAATTTCGATTAATTTTTCCCATGTAACTTTTTTTTTATCATTCGTAGAGAAATGTCGCATTCTAGAAAAGTTCTTAGAATTTAATTTTCTACAAATCTAGATTCTTTCGAAATTGGTCCAGCCACCAGGAGATGAGTTTCTATTCCGACTATAATAGTTAAGATTTTAGAATTCTCCGCTTTTATTAACCTCAATATCAAGCTGCATTTAAAATTTCATGTTGATATCATGAATGGAAGTACTAATTTTTTTAGTTTTAAATTTTCATACGACACAATCCATTCGTTAGTTCGATTTAGCGTTATGTACAATTTCGATTAATTTTTCCCATGTAACTTTTTTTTTATCATTCGTAGAGAAATGTCGCATTCTAGAAAAGTTCTTAGAATTTAATTTTCTACAAATCTAGATTCTTTCGAAATTGGTCCAGCCACCAGGAGATGAGTTTCTATTCTGACTATAATAGTTAAGATTTTAGAATTCTCCGCTTTTATTAACCTCAATATCAAGCTGCATTCAAAATTTCATGTTGATATCATGAATGGAAGTACTAATTTTTTTAGTTTTAAATTTTCATACGACACAATCCATTCGTTAGTTCGATTTAGCGTTATGTACAATTTCGATTAATTTTTCCCATGTAACTTTTTTTTATCATTCCTAGAGAAATGTCGCATTCTAGAAAAGTTCTTAGAATTTAATTTTCTACAAATCTAGATTCTTTCGAAATTGGTCCAGCCACCAGGAGATGAGTTTCTATTCTGACTATAATAGTTAAGATTTTAGAATTCTCCGCTTTTATTAACCTCAATATCAAGCTGCATTCAAAATTTCATGTTGATATCATGAATGGAAGTACTAATTTTTTTAGTTTTAAATTTTCATACGACACAATCCATTCGTTAGTTCGATTTAGCGTTATGTACAATTTCGATTAATTTTTCCCATGTAACTTTTTTTTTATCATTCGTAGAGAAATGTCGCATTCTAGAAAAGTTCTTAGAATTTAATTTTCTACAAATCTAGATTCTTTCGAAATTGGTCCAGCCACCAGGAGATGAGTTTCTATTCTGACTATAATAGTTAAGATTTTAGAATTCTCCGCTTTTATTAACCTCAATATCAAGCTGCATTCAAAATTTCATGTTGATATCATGAATGGAAGTACTATTTTTTTAGTTTTAAATTTTCATACGACACAATCCATTCGTTAGTTCGATTTAGCGTTATGTACAATTTCGATTAATTTTTCCCATGTAACTTTTTTTTTATCATTCCTAGAGAAATGTCGCATTCTAGAAAAGTTCTTAGAATTTACTTTTCTACAAATCTAGATTCTTTCGAAATTGGTCCAGCCACCAGGAGATGAGTTTCTATTCTGACTATAATAGTTAAGATTTTAGAATTCTCCGCTTTTATTAACCTCAATATCAAGCTGCATTCAAAATTTCATGTTGATATCATGAATGGAAGTACTAATTTTTTTAGTTTTAAATTTTCATACGACACAATCCATTCGTTAGTTCGATTTAGCGTTATGTACAATTTCGATTAATTTTTCCCATGTAACTTTTTTTTTATCATTCCTAGAGAAATGTCGCATTCTAGAAAAGTTCTTAGAATTTAATTTTCTACAAATCTAGATTCTTTCGAAATTGGTCCAGCCACCAGGAGATGAGTTTCTATTCTGACTATAATAGTTAAGATTTTAGAATTCTCCGCTTTTATTAACCTCAATATCAAGCTGCATTCAAAATTTCATGTTGATATCATGAATGGAAGTACTAATTTTTTTAGTTTTAAATTTTCATACGACACAATCCATTCGTTAGTTCGATTTAGCGTTATGTACAATTTCGATTAATTTTTCCCATGTAACTTTTTTTTTATCATTCGTAGAGAAATGTCGCATTCTAGAAAAGTTCTTAGAATTTAATTTTCTACAAATCTAGATTCTTTCGAAATTGGTCCAGCCACCAGGAGATGAGTTTCTATTCTGACTATAATAGTTAAGATTTTAGAATTCTCCGCTTTTATTAACCTCAATATCAAGCTGCATTCAAAATTTCATGTTGATATCATGAATGGAAGTACTATTTTTTTTAGTTTTAAATTTTCATACGACACAATCCATTCGTTAGTTCGATTTAGCGTTATGTACAATTTCGATTAATTTTTCCCATGTAACTTTTTTTTATCATTCGTAGAGAAATGTCGCATTCTAGAAAAGTTCTTAGAATTTAATTTTCTACAAATCTAGATTCTTTCGAAATTGGTCCAGCCATCAGGAGATGAGTTTCTATTCCGACTATAATAGTTAAGATTTTAGAATTCTCCGCTTTTATTAACCTCAATATCAAGCTGCATTCAAAATTTCATGTTGATATCATGAATGGAAGTACTATTTTTTTTAGTTTTAAATTTTCATACGACACAATCCATTCGTTAGTTCGATTTAGCGTTATGTACAATTTCGATTAATTTTTCCCATGTAACTTTTTTTTATCATTCCTAGAGAAATGTCGCATTCTAGAAAAGTTCTTAGAATTTAATTTTCTACAAATCTAGATTCTTTCGAAATTGGTCCAGCCACCAGGAGATGAGTTTCTATTCCGACTATAATAGTTAAGATTTTAGAATTCTCCGCTTTTATTAGCCTCAATATCAAGCTGCATTCAAAATTTCATGTTGATATCATGAATGGAAGTACTATTTTTTTTAGTTTTAAATTTTCATACGACACAATCCATTCGTTAGTTCGATTTAGCGTTATGTACAATTTCGATTAATTTTTCCCATGTAACTTTTTTTTTATCATTCCTAGAGAAATGTCGCATTCTAGAAAAGTTCTTAGAATTTAATTTTCTACAAATCTAGATTCTTTCGAAATTGGTCCAGCCACCAGGAGATGAGTTTCTATTCTGACTATAATAGTTAAGATTTTAGAATTCTCCGCTTTTATTAACCTCAATATCAAGCTGCATTCAAAATTTCATGTTGATATCATGAATGGAAGTACTATTTTTTTTAGTTTTAAATTTTCATACGACACAATCCATTCGTTAGTTCGATTTAGCGTTATGTACAATTTCGATTAATTTTTCCCATGTAACTTTTTTTTTATCATTCCTAGAGAAATGTCGCATTCTAGAAAAGTTCTTAGAATTTAATTTTCTACAAATCTAGATTCTTTCGAAATTGGTCCAGCCACCAGGAGATGAGTTTCTATTCTGACTATAATAGTTAAGATTTTAGAATTCTCCGCTTTTATTAACCTCAATATCAAGCTGCATTCAAAATTTCATGTTGATATCATGAATGGAAGTACTATTTTTTTTAGTTTTAAATTTTCATACGACACAATCCATTCGTTAGTTCGATTTAGCGTTATGTACAATTTCGATTAATTTTTCCCATGTAACTTTTTTTTTATCATTCCTAGAGAAATGTCGCATTCTAGAAAAGTTCTTAGAATTTAATTTTCTACAAATCTAGATTCTTTCGAAATTGGTCCAGCCACCAGGAGATGAGTTTCTATTCTGACTATAATAGTTAAGATTTTAGAATTCTCCGCTTTTATTAACCTCAATATCAAGCTGCATTCAAAATTTCATGTTGATATCATGAATGGAAGTACTAATTTTTTTAGTTTTAAATTTTCATACGACACAATCCATTCGTTAGTTCGATTTAGCGTTATGTACAATTTCGATTAATTTTTCCCATGTAACTTTTTTTTATCATTCGTAGAGAAATGTCGCATTCTAGAAAAGTTCTTAGAATTTAATTTTCTACAAATCTAGATTCTTTCGAAATTGGTCCAGCCACCAGGAGATGAGTTTCTATTCTGACTATAATAGTTAAGATTTTAGAATTCTCCGCTTTTATTAACCTCAATATCAAGCTGCATTCAAAATTTCATGTTGATATCATGAATGGAAGTACTATTTTTTTTAGTTTTAAATTTTCATACGACACAATCCATTCGTTAGTTCGATTTAGCGTTATGTACAATTTCGATTAATTTTTCCCATGTAACTTTTTTTTTATCATTCGTAGAGAAATGTCGCATTCTAGAAAAGTTCTTAGAATTTAATTTTCTACAAATCTAGATTCTTTCGAAATTGGTCCAGCCACCAGGAGATGAGTTTCTATTCTGACTATAATAGTTAAGATTTTAGAATTCTCCGCTTTTATTAACCTCAATATCAAGCTGCATTCAAAATTTCATGTTGATATCATGAATGGAAGTACTATTTTTTTTAGTTTTAAATTTTCATACGACACAATCCATTCGTTAGTTCGATTTAGCGTTATGTACAATTTCGATTAATTTTTCCCATGTAACTTTTTTTTTATCATTCGTAGAGAAATGTCGCATTCTAGAAAAGTTCTTAGAATTTAATTTTCTACAAATCTAGATTCTTTCGAAATTGGTCCAGCCACCAGGAGATGAGTTTCTATTCTGACTATAATAGTTAAGATTTTAGAATTCTCCGCTTTTATTAACCTCAATATCAAGCTGCATTCAAAATTTCATGTTGATATCATGAATGGAAGTACTATTTTTTTTAGTCATCCATTCGTTAGTTCGATTTAGCGTTATGTACAATTTCGATTAATTTTTCCCATGTAACTTTTTTTTTATCATTCGTAGAGAAATGTCGCATTCTAGAAAAGTTCTTAGAATTTAATTTTCTACAAATCTAGATTCTTTCGAAATTGGTCCAGCCACCAGGAGATGAGTTTCTATTCTGACTATAATAGTTAAGATTTTAGAATTCTCCGCTTTTATTAACCTCAATATCAAGCTGCATTCAAAATTTCATGTTGATATCATGAATGGAAGTACTAATTTTTTTAGTTTTAAATTTTCATACGACACAATCCATTCGTTAGTTCGATTTAGCGTTATGTACAATTTCGATTAATTTTTCCCATGTAACTTTTTTTTTATCATTCGTAGAGAAATGTCGCATTCTAGAAAAGTTCTTAGAATTTAATTTTCTACAAATCTAGATTCTTTCGAAATTGGTCCAGCCACCAGGAGATGAGTTTCTATTCTGACTATAATAGTTAAGATTTTAGAATTCTCCGCTTTTATTAACCTCAATATCAAGCTGCATTCAAAATTTCATGTTGATATCATGAATGGAAGTACTAATTTTTTTAGTTTTAAATTTTCATACGACACAATCCATTCGTTAGTTCGATTTAGCGTTATGTACAATTTCGATTAATTTTTCCCATGTAACTTTTTTTTTATCATTCGTAGAGAAATGTCGCATTCTAGAAAAGTTCTTAGAATTTAATTTTCTACAAATCTAGATTCTTTCGAAATTGGTCCAGCCACCAGGAGATGAGTTTCTATTCTGACTATAATAGTTAAGATTTTAGAATTCTCCGCTTTTATTAACCTCAATATCAAGCTGCATTCAAAATTTCATGTTGATATCATGAATGGAAGTACTATTTTTTTTAGTTTTAAATTTTCATACGACACAATCCATTCGTTAGTTCGATTTAGCGTTATGTACAATTTCGATTAATTTTTCCCATGTAACTTTTTTTTTATCATTCCTAGAGAAATGTCGCATTCTAGAAAAGTTCTTAGAATTTAATTTTCTACAAATCTAGATTCTTTCGAAATTGGTCCAGCCACCAGGAGATGAGTTTCTATTCTGACTATAATAATGACTATAAATTTCATGTTGATATCATGAATGGAAGTACTATTTTTTTTAGTTTTAAATTTTCATACGACACAATCCATTCGTTAGTTCGATTTAGCGTTATGTACAATTTCGATTAATTTTTCCCATGTAACTTTTTTTTTATCATTCCTAGAGAAATGTCGCATTCTAGAAAAGTTCTTAGAATTTAATTTTCTACAAATCTAGATTCTTTCGAAATTGGTCCAGCCACCAGGAGATGAGTTTCTATTCCGACTATAATAGTTAAGATTTTAGAATTCTCCGCTTTTATTAACCTCAATATCAAGCTGCATTCAAAATTTCATGTTGATATCATGAATGGAAGTACTATTTTTTTTAGTTTTAAATTTTCATACGACACAATCCATTCGTTAGTTCGATTTAGCGTTATGTACAATTTCGATTAATTTTTCCCATGTAACTTTTTTTTTATCATTCCTAGAGAAATGTCGCATTCTAGAAAAGTTCTTAGAATTTAATTTTCTACAAATCTAGATTCTTTCGAAATTGGTCCAGCCACCAGGAGATGAGTTTCTATTCCGACTATAATAGTTAAGATTTTAGAATTCTCCGCTTTTATTAACCTCAATATCAAGCTGCATTCAAAATTTCATGTTGATATCATGAATGGAAGTACTATTTTTTTTAGTTTTAAATTTTCATACGACACAATCCATTCGTTAGTTCGATTTAGCGTTATGTACAATTTCGATTAATTTTTCCCATGTAACTTTTTTTTTATCATTCGTAGAGAAATGTCGCATTCTAGAAAAGTTCTTAGAATTTAATTTTCTACAAATCTAGATTCTTTCGAAATTGGTCCAGCCACCAGGAGATGAGTTTCTATTCCGACTATAATAGTTAAGATTTTAGAATTCTCCGCTTTTATTAACTTCAATATCAAGCTGCATTCAAAATTTCATGTTGATATCATGAATGGAAGTACTAATTTTTTTAGTTTTAAATTTTCGTACGACACAATCCATTCGTTAGTTCGATTTAGCGTTATGTACAATTTCGATTAATTTTTCCCATGTAACTTTTTTTTTATCATTCGTAGAGAAATGTCGCATTCTAGAAAAGTTCTTAGAATTTAATTTTCTACAAATCTAGATTCTCTCGAAATTGGTCCAGCCACCAGGAGATGAGTTTCTATTCCGACTATAATAGTTAAGATTTTAGAATTCTCCGCTTTTATTAACCTCAATATCAAGCTGCATTCAAAATTTCATGTTGATGTCATGAATGGAAGTACTAATTTTTTTAGTTTTAAATTTTCATACGACACAATCCATTCGTTAGTTCGATTTAGCGTTATGTACAATTTCGATTAATTTTTCCCATGTAACTTTTTTTTTATCATTCCTAGAGAAATGTCGCATTCTAGAAAAGTTCTTAGAATTTAATTTTCTACAAATCTAGATTCTTTCGAAATTGGTCCAGCCACCAGGAGATGAGTTTCTATTCTGACTATAATAGTTAAGATTTTAGAATTCTCCGCTTTTATTAACCTCAATATCAAGCTGCATTCAAATTTCATGTTGATATCATGAATGGAAGTACTAATTTTTTTAGTTTTAAATTTTCATACGACACAATCCATTCGTTAGTTCGATTTAGCGTTATGTACAATTTCGATTAATTTTTCCCATGTAACTTTTTTTTTATCATTCCTAGAGAAATGTCGCATTCTAGAAAAGTTCTTAGAATTTAATTTTCTACAAATCTAGATTCTTTCGAAATTGGTCCAGCCACCAGGAGATGAGTTTCTATTCTGACTATAATAGTTAAGATTTTAGAATTCTCCGCTTTTATTAACCTCAATATCAAGCTGCATTCAAAATTTCATGTTGATATCATGAATGGAAGTACTATTTTTTTTAGTTTTAAATTTTCATACGACACAATCCATTCGTTAGTTCGATTTAGCGTTATGTACAATTTCGATTAATTTTTCCCATGTAACTTTTTTTTTATCATTCCTAGAGAAATGTCGCATTCTAGAAAAGTTCTTAGAATTTAATTTTCTACAAATCTAGATTCTTTCGAAATTGGTCCAGCCACCAGGAGATGAGTTTCTATTCCGACTATAATAGTTAAGATTTTAGAATTCTCCGCTTTTATTAACCTCAATATCAAGCTGCATTCAAAATTTCATGTTGATATCATGAATGGAAGTACTATTTTTTTTAGTTTTAAATTTTCATACGACACAATCCATTCGTTAGTTCGATTTAGCGTTATGTACAATTTCGATTAATTTTTCCCATGTAACTTTTTTTTTATCATTCGTAGAGAAATGTCGCTTTCTAGAAAAGTTCTTAGAATTTAATTTTCTACAAATCTAGATTCTTTCGAAATTGGTCCAGCCACCAGGAGATGAGTTTCTATTCTGACTATAATAGTTAAGATTTTAGAATTCTCCGCTTTTATTAACCTCAATATCAAGCTGCATTCAAAATTTCATGTTGATATCATGAATGGAAGTACTAATTTTTTTAGTTTTAAATTTTCATACGACACAATCCATTCGTTAGTTCGATTTAGCGTTATGTACAATTTCGATTAATTTTTCCCATGTAACTTTTTTTTTATCATTCCTAGAGAAATGTCGCATTCTAGAAAAGTTCTTAGAATTTAATTTTCTACAAATCTAGATTCTTTCGAAATTGGTCCAGCCACCAGGAGATGAGTTTCTATTCTGACTATAATAGTTAAGATTTTAGAATTCTCCGCTTTTATTAACCTCAATATCAAGCTGCATTCAAAATTTCATGTTGATATCATGAATGGAAGTACTAATTTTTTTAGTTTTAAATTTTCATACGACACAATCCATTCGTTAGTTCGATTTAGCGTTATGTACAATTTCGATTAATTTTTCCCATGTAACTTTTTTTTTATCATTCGTAGAGAAATGTCGCATTCTAGAAAAGTTCTTAGAATTTAATTTTCTACAAATCTAGATTCTTTCGAAATTGGTCCAGCCACCAGGAGATGAGTTTCTATTCTGACTATAATAGTTAAGATTTTAGAATTCTCCGCTTTTATTAACCTCAATATCAAGCTGCATTCAAAATTTCATGTTGATATCATGAATGGAAGTACTAATTTTTTTAGTTTTAAATTTTCATACGACACAATCCATTCGTTAGTTCGATTTAGCGTTATGTACAATTTCGATTAATTTTTCCCATGTAACTTTTTTTTATCATTCCTAGAGAAATGTCGCATTCTAGAAAAGTTCTTAGAATTTAATTTTCTACAAATCTAGATTCTTTCGAAATTGGTCCAGCCACCAGGAGATGAGTTTCTATTCTGACTATAATAGTTAAGATTTTAGAATTCTCCGCTTTTATTAACCTCAATATCAAGCTGCATTCAAAATTTCATGTTGATATCATGAATGGAAGTACTATTTTTTTAGTTTTAAATTTTCATACGACACAATCCATTCGTTAGTTCGATTTAGCGTTATGTACAATTTCGATTAATTTTTCCCATGTAACTTTTTTTTTATCATTCCTAGAGAAATGTCGCATTCTAGAAAAGTTCTTAGAATTTAATTTTCTACAAATCTAGATTCTTTCGAAATTGGTCCAGCCACCAGGAGATGAGTTTTCTATTCTGACTATAATAGTTAAGATTTTAGAATTCTCCGCTTTTATTAACCTCAATATCAAGCTGCATTCAAAATTTCATGTTGATATCATGAATGGAAGTACTATTTTTTTTAGTTTTAAATTTTCATACGACACAATCCATTCGTTAGTTCGATTTAGCGTTATGTACAATTTCGATTAATTTTTCCCATGTAACTTTTTTTTTATCATTCCTAGAGAAATGTCGCATTCTAGAAAAGTTCTTAGAATTTAATTTTCTACAAATCTAGATTCTTTCGAAATTGGTCCAGCCACCAGGAGATGAGTTTCTATTCTGACTATAATAGTTAAGATTTTAGAATTCTCCGCTTTTATTAACCTCAATATCAAGCTGCATTCAAAATTTCATGTTGATATCATGAATGGAAGTACTAATTTTTTTAGTTTTAAATTTTCATACGACACAATCCATTCGTTAGTTCGATTTAGCGTTATGCACAATTTCGATTAATTTTTCCCATGTAACTTTTTTTTTATCATTCGTAGAGAAATGTCGCATTCTAGAAAAGTTCTTAGAATTTAATTTTCTACAAATCTAGATTCTTTCGAAATTGGTCCAGCCACCAGGAGATGAGTTTCTATTCTGACTATAATAGTTAAGATTTTAGAATTCTCCGCTTTTATTAACCTCAATATCAAGCTGCATTCAAAATTTCATGTTGATATCATGAATGGAAGTACTAATTTTTTTAGTTTTAAATTTTCATACGACACAATCCATTCGTTAGTTCGATTTAGCGTTATGTACAATTTCGATTAATTTTTCCCATGTAACTTTTTTTTTATCATTCCTAGAGAAATGTCGCATTCTAGAAAAGTTCTTAGAATTTAATTTTCTACAAATCTAGATTCTTTCGAAATTGGTCCAGCCACCAGGAGATGAGTTTCTATTCTGACTATAATAGTTAAGATTTTAGAATTCTCCGCTTTTATTAACCTCAATATCAAGCTGCATTCAAAATTTCATGTTGATATCATGAATGGAAGTACTAATTTTTTTAGTTTTAAATTTTCATACGACACAATCCATTCGTTAGTTCGATTTAGCGTTATGTACAATTTCGATTAATTTTTCCCATGTAACTTTTTTTTTATCATTCCTAGAGAAATGTCGCATTCTAGAAAAGTTCTTAGAATTTAATTTTCTACAAATCTAGATTCTTTCGAAATTGGTCCAGCCACCAGGAGATGAGTTTCTATTCTGACTATAATAGTTAAGATTTTAGAATTCTCCGCTTTTATTAACCTCAATATCAAGCTGCATTCAAAATTTCATGTTGATATCATGAATGGAAGTACTATTTTTTTTAGTTTTAAATTTTCATACGACACAATCCATTCGCTAGTTCGATTTAGCGTTATGTACAATTTCGATTAATTTTTCCCATGTAACTTTTTTTTTATCATTCGTAGAGAAATGTCGCATTCTAGAAAAGTTCTTAGAATTTAATTTTCTACAAATCTAGATTCTTTCGAAATTGGTCCAGCCACCAGGAGATGAGTTTCTATTCTGACTATAATAGTTAAGATTTTAGAATTCTCCGCTTTTATTAACCTCAATATCAAGCTGCATTCAAAATTTCATGTTGATATCATGAATGGAAGTACTAATTTTTTTAGTTTTAAATTTTCATACGACACAATCCATTCGTTAGTTCGATTTAGCGTTATGTACAATTTCGATTAATTTTTCCCATGTAACTTTTTTTTTATCATTCCTAGAGAAATGTCGCATTCTAGAAAAGTTCTTAGAATTTAATTTTCTACAAATCTAGATTCTTTCGAAATTGGTCCAGCCACCAGGAGATTAGTTTCTATTCTGACTATAATAGTTAAGATTTTAGAATTCTCCGCTTTTATTAACCTCAATATCAAGCTGCATTCAAAATTTCATGTTGATATCATGAATGGAAGTACTATTTTTTTTAGTTTTAAATTTTCATACGACACAATCCATTCGTTAGTTCGATTTAGCGTTATGTACAATTTCGATTAATTTTTCCCATGTAACTTTTTTTTATCATTCCTAGAGAAATGTCGCATTCTAGAAAAGTTCTTAGAATTTAATTTTCTACAAATCTAGATTCTTTCGAAATTGGTCCAGCCACCAGGAGATGAGTTTCTATTCTGACTATAATAGTTAAGATTTTAGAATTCTCCGCTTTTATTAACCTCAATATCAAGCTGCATTCAAAATTTCATGTTGATATCATGAATGGAAGTACTATTTTTTTAGTTTTAAATTTTCATACGACACAATCCATTCGTTAGTTCGATTTAGCGTTATGTACAATTTCGATTAATTTTTCCCATGTAACTTTTTTTTTATCATTCCTAGAGAAATGTCGCATTCTAGAAAAGTTCTTAGAATTTAATTTTCTACAAATCTAGATTCTTTCGAAATTGGTCCAGCCACCAGGAGATGAGTTTCTATTCTGACTATAATAGTTAAGATTTTAGAATTCTCCGCTTTTATTAACCTCAATATCAAGCTGCATTCAAAATTTCATGTTGATATCATGAATGGAAGTACTAATTTTTTTAGTTTTAAATTTTCATACGACACAATCCATTCGTTAGTTCGATTTAGCGTTATGTACAATTTCGATTAATTTTTCCCATGTAACTTTTTTTTTATCATTCCTAGAGAAATGTCGCATTCTAGAAAAGTTCTTAGAATTTAATTTTCTACAAATCTAGATTCTTTCGAAATTGGTCCAGCCACCAGGAGATAAGTTTCTATTCCGACTATAATAGTTAAGATTTTAGAATTCTCCGCTTTTATTAACTTCAATATCAAGCTGCATTCAAAATTTCATGTTGATATCATGAATGGAAGTACTAATTTTTTTAGTTTTAAATTTTCATACGACACAATCCATTCGTTAGTTCGATTTAGCGTTATGTACAATTTCGATTAATTTTTCCCATGTAACTTTTTTTTTATCATTCCTAGAGAAATGTCGCATTCTAGGAAAGTTCTTAGAATTTAATTTTCTACAAATCTAGATTCTTTCGAAATTGGTCCAGCCACCAGGAGATGAGTTTCTATTCCGACTATAATAGTTAAGATTTTAGAATTCTCCGCTTTTATTAACCTCAATATCAAGCTGCATTCAAAATTTCATGTTGATATCATGAATGGAAGTACTAATTTTTTTAGTTTTAAATTTTCATACGACACAATCCATTCGTTAGTTCGATTTAGCGTTATGTACAATTTCGATTAATTTTTCCCATGTAACTTTTTTTTTATCATTCCTAGAGAAATGTCGCATTCTAGAAAAGTTCTTAGAATTTAATTTTCTACAAATCTAGATTCTTTCGAAATTGGTCCAGCCACCAGAAGATGAGTTTCTATTCTGACTATAATAGTTAAGATTTTAGAATTCTCCGCTTTTATTAACCTCAATATCAAGCTGCATTCAAAATTTCATGTTGATATCATGAATGGAAGTACTAATTTTTTTAGTTTTAAATTTTCATACGACACAATCCATTCGTTAGTTCGATTTAGCGTTATGTACAATTTCGATTAATTTTTCCCATGTAACTTTTTTTTTATCATTCCTAGAGAAATGTCGCATTCTAGAAAAGTTCTTAGAATTTAATTTTCTACAAATCTAGATTCTTTCGAAATTGGTCCAGCCACCAGGAGATGAGTTTCTATTCTGACTATAATAGTTAAGATTTTAGAGTTCTCCGCTTTTATTAACCTCAATATCAAGCTGCATTCAAAATTTCATGTTGATATCATGAATGGAAGTACTATTTTTTTTAGTTTTAAATTTTCATACGACACAATCCATTCGTTAGTTCGATTTAGCGTTATGTACAATTTCGATTAATTTTTCCCATGTAACTTTTTTTTTATCATTCGTAGAGAAATGTCGCATTCTAGAAAAGTTCTTAGAATTTAATTTTCTACAAATCTAGATTCTTTCGAAATTGGTCCAGCCACCAGGAGATGAGTTTCTATTCCGACTATAATAGTTAAGATTTTAGAATTCTCCGCTTTTATTAACCTCAATATCAAGCTGCATTCAAAATTTCATGTTGATATCATGAATGGAAGTACTATTTTTTTTAGTTTTAAATTTTCATACGACACAATCCATTCGTTAGTTCGATTTAGCGTTATGTACAATTTCGATTAATTTTTCCCATGTAACTTTTTTTTTATCATTCGTAGAGAAATGTCGCATTCTAGAAAAGTTCTTAGAATTTAATTTTCTACAAATCTAGATTCTTTCGAAATTGGTCCAGCCACCAGGAGATGAGTTTCTATTCTGACTATAATAGTTAAGATTTTAGAATTCTCCGCTTTTATTAACCTCAATATCAAGCTGCATTCAAAATTTCATGTTGATATCATGAATGGAAGTACTAATTTTTTTAGTTTTAAATTTTCATACGACACAATCCATTCGTTAGTTCGATTTAGCGTTATGTACAATTTCGATTAATTTTTCCCATGTAACTTTTTTTTTATCATTCCTAGAGAAATGTCGCATTCTAGAAAAGTTCTTAGAATTTAATTTTCTACAAATCTAGATTCTTTCGAAATTGGTCCAGCCACCAGGAGATGAGTTTCTATTCTGACTATAATAGTTAAGATTTTAGAATTCTCCGCTTTTATTAACCTCAATATCAAGCTGCATTCAAAATTTCATGTTGATATCATGAATGGAAGTACTATTTTTTTTAGTTTTAAATTTTCATACGACACAATCCATTCGTTAGTTCGATTTAGCGTTATGTACAATTTCGATTAATTTTTCCCATGTAACTTTTTTTTTATCATTCGTAGAGAAATGTCGCATTCTAGAAAAGTTCTTAGAATTTAATTTTCTACAAATCTAGATTCTTTCGAAATTGGTCCAGCCACCAGGAGATGAGTTTCTATTCTGACTATAATAGTTAAGATTTTAGAATTCTCCGCTTTTATTAACCTCAATATCAAGCTGCATTCAAAATTTCATGTTGATATCATGAATGGAAGTACTATTTTTTTTTAGTTTTAAATTTTCATACGACACAATCCATTCGTTAGTTCGATTTAGCGTTATGTACAATTTCGATTAATTTTTCCCATGTAACTTTTTTTTATCATTCGTAGAGAAATGTCGCATTCTAGAAAAGTTCTTAGAATTTAATTTTCTACAAATCTAGATTCTTTCGAAATTGGTCCAGCCACCAGGAGATGAGTTTCTATTCCGACTATAATAGTTAAGATTTTAGAATTCTCCGCTTTTATTAACCTCAATATCAAGCTGCATTCAAAATTTCATGTTGATATCATGAATGGAAGTACTATTTTTTTTAGTTTTAAATTTTCATACGACACAATCCATTCGTTAGTTCGATTTAGCGTTATGTACAATTTCGATTAATTTTTCCCATGTAACTTTTTTTTTATCATTCCTAGAGAAATGTCGCATTCTAGAAAAGTTCTTAGAATTTAATTTTCTACAAATCTAGATTCTTTCGAAATTGGTCCAGCCACCAGGAGATGAGTTTCTATTCCGACTATAATAGTTAAGATTTTAGAATTCTCCGCTTTTATTAACCTCAATATCAAGCTGCATTCAAAATTTCATGTTGATATCATGAATGGAAGTACTATTTTTTTTAGTTTTAAATTTTCATACGACACAATCCATTCGTTAGTTCGATTTAGCGTTATGTACAATTTCGATTAATTTTTCCCATGTAACTTTTTTTTTATCATTCGTAGAGAAATGTCGCATTCTAGAAAAGTTCTTAGAATTTAATTTTCTACAAATCTAGATTCTTTCGAAATTGGTCCAGCCACCAGGAGATGAGTTTCTATTCTGACTATAATAGTTAAGATTTTAGAATTCTCCGCTTTTATTAACCTCAATATCAACCTGCATTCAAAATTTCATGTTGATATCATGAATGGAAGTACTAATTTTTTTAGTTTTAAATTTTCATACGACACAATCCATTCGTTAGTTCGATTTAGCGTTATGTACAATTTCGATTAATTTTTCCCATGTAACTTTTTTTTTATCATTCGTAGAGAAATGTCGCATTCTAGAAAAGTTCTTAGAATTTAATTTTCTACAAATCTAGATTCTTTCGAAATTGGTCCAGCCACCAGGAGATGAGTTTCTATTCCGACTATAATAGTTAAGATTTTAGAATTCTCCGCTTTTATTAACCTCAATATCAAGCTGCATTCAAAATTTCATGTTGATATCATGAATGGAAGTACTAATTTTTTTAGTTTTAAATTTTCATACGACACAATCCATTCGTTAGTTCGATTTAGCGTTATGTACAATTTCGATTAATTTTTCCCATGTAACTTTTTTTTTATCATTCCTAGAGAAATGTCGCATTCTAGAAAAGTTCTTAGAATTTAATTTTCTACAAATCTAGATTCTTTCGAAATTGGTCCAGCCACCAGGAGATGAGTTTCTATTCTGACTATAATAGTTAAGATTTTAGAATTCTCCGCTTTTATTAACCTCAATATCAAGCTGCATTCAAAATTTCATGTTGATATCATGAATGGAAGTACTATTTTTTTTAGTTTTAAATTTTCATACGACACAATCCATTCGTTAGTTCGATTTAGCGTTATGTACAATTTCGATTAATTTTTCCCATGTAACTTTTTTTTTATCATTCGTAGAGAAATGTCGCATTCTAGAAAAGTTCTTAGAATTTAATTTTCTACAAATCTAGATTCTTTCGAAATTGGTCCAGCCACCAGGAGATGAGTTTCTATTCTGACTATAATAGTTAAGATTTTAGAATTCTCCGCTTTTATTAACCTCAATATCAAGCTGCATTCAAAATTTCATGTTGATATCATGAATGGAAGTACTATTTTTTTTAGTTTTAAATTTTCATACGACACAATCCATTCGTTAGTTCGATTTAGCGTTATGTACAATTTCGATTAATTTTTCCCATGTAACTTTTTTTTTATCATTCCTAGAGAAATGTCGTATTCTAGAAAAGTTCTTAGAATTTAATTTTCTACAAATCTAGATTCTTTCGAAATTGGTCCAGCCACCAGGAGATGAGTTTCTATTCCGACTATAATAGTTAAGATTTTAGAATTCTCCGCTTTTATTAACCTCAATATCAAGCTGCATTCAAAATTTCATGTTGATATCATGAATGGAAGTACTATTTTTTTTAGTTTTAAATTTTCATACGACACAATCCATTCGTTAGTTCGATTTAGCGTTATGTACAATTTCGATTAATTTTTCCCATGTAACTTTTTTTTTATCATTCCTAGAGAAATGTCGCATTCTAGAAAAGTTCTTAGAATTTAATTTTCTACAAATCTAGATTCTTTCGAAATTGGTCCAGCCACCAGGAGATGAGTTTCTATTCTGACTATAATAGTTAAGATTTTAGAATTCTCCGCTTTTATTAACCTCAATATCAAGCTGCATTCAAAATTTCATGTTGATATCATGAATGGAAGTACTATTTTTTTTAGTTTTAAATTTTCATACGACACAATCCATTCGTTAGTTCGATTTAGCGTTATGTACAATTTCGATTAATTTTTCCCATGTAACTTTTTTTTTATCATTCGTAGAGAAATGTCGCATTCTAGAAAAGTTCTTAGAATTTAATTTTCTACAAATCTAGATTCTTTCGAAATTGGTCCAGCCACCAGGAGATGAGTTTCTATTCTGACTATAATAGTTAAGATTTTAGAATTCTCCGCTTTTATTAACCTCAATATCAAGCTGCATTCAAAATTTCATGTTGATATCATGAATGGAAGTACTATTTTTTTTAGTTTTAAATTTTCATACGACACAATCCATTCGTTAGTTCGATTTAGCGTTATGTACAATTTCGATTAATTTTTCCCATGTAACTTTTTTTTTATCATTCGTAGAGAAATGTCGCATTCTAGAAAAGTTCTTAGAATTTAATTTTCTACAAATCTAGATTCTTTCGAAATTGGTCCAGCCACCAGGAGATGAGTTTCTATTCTGACTATAATAGTTAAGATTTTAGAATTCTCCGCTTTTATTAACCTCAATATTAAGCTGCATTCAAAATTTCATGTTGATATCATGAATGGAAGTACTAATTTTTTTAGTTTTAAATTTTCATACGACACAATCCATTCGTTAGTTCGATTTAGCGTTATGTACAATTTCGATTAATTTTTCCCATGTAACTTTTTTTTTATCATTCGTAGAGAAATGTCGCATTCTAGAAAAGTTCTTAGAATTTAATTTTCTACAATTCTAGATTCTTTCGAAATTGGTCCAGCCACCAGGAGATGAGTTTCTATTCTGACTATAATAGTTAAGATTTTAGAATTCTCCGCTTTTATTAACCTCAATATCAAGCTGCATTCAAAATTTCATGTTGATATCATGAATGGAAGTACTAATTTTTTTAGTTTTAAATTTTCATACGACACAATCCATTCGTTAGTTCGATTTAGCGTTATGTAGAATTTCGATTAATTTTTCCCATGTAACTTTTTTTTTATCATTCGTAGAGAAATGTCGCATTCTAGAAAATTTCTTAGAATTTAATTTTCTACAAATCTAGATTCTTTCGAAATTGGTCCAGCCACCAGGAGATGAGTTTCTATTCCGACTATAATAGTTAAGATTTTAGAATTCTCCGCTTTTATTAACCTCAATATCAAGCTGCATTCAAAATTTCATGTTGATATCATGAATGGAAGTACTAATTTTTTTAGTTTTAAATTTTCATACGACACAATCCATTCGTTAGTTCGATTTAGCGTTATGTACAATTTCGATTAGTTTTTCCCATGTAACTTTTTTTTTATCATTCGTAGAGAAATGTCGCATTCTAGAAAAGTTCTTAGAATTTAATTTTCTACAAATCTAGATTCTTTCGAAATTGGTCCAGCCACCAGGAGATGAGTTTCTATTCTGACTATAATAGTTAAGATTTTAGAATTCTCCGCTTTTATTAACCTCAATATCAAGCTGCATTCAAAATTTCATGTTGATATCATGAATGGAAGTACTAATTTTTTTAGTTTTAAATTTTCATACGACACAATCCATTCGTTAGTTCGATTTAGCGTTATGTACAATTTCGATTAATTTTTCCCATGTAACTTTTTTTTTATCATTCCTAGAGAAATGTCGCATTCTAGAAAAGTTCTTAGAATTTAATTTTCTACAAATCTAGATTCTTTCGAAATTGGTCCAGCCACCAGGAGATGAGTTTCTATTCTGACTATAATAGTTAAGATTTTAGAATTCTCCGCTTTTATTAACCTCAATATCAAGCTGCATTCAAAATTTCATGTTGATATCATGAATGGAAGTACTATTTTTTTTAGTTTTAAATTTTCATACGACACAATCCATTCGTTAGTTCGATTTAGCGTTATGTACAATTTCGATTAATTTTTCCCATGTAACTTTTTTTTTATCATTCGTAGAGAAATGTCGCATTCTAGAAAAGTTCTTAGAATTTAATTTTCTACAAATCTAGATTCTTTCGAAATTGGTCCAGCCACCAGGAGATGAGTTTCTATTCCGACTATAATAGTTAAGATTTTAGAATTCTCCGCTTTTATTAACCTCAATATCAAGCTGCATTCAAAATTTCATGTTGATATCATGAATGGAAGTACTATTTTTTTTAGTTTTAAATTTTCATACGACACAATCCATTCGTTAGTTCGATTTAGCGTTATGTACAATTTCGATTAATTTTTCCCATGTAACTTTTTTTTTATCATTCCTAGAGAAATGTCGCATTCTAGAAAAGTTCTTAGAATTTAATTTTCTACAAATCTAGATTCTTTCGAAATTGGTCCAGCCACCAGGAGATGAGTTTCTATTCTGACTATAATAGTTAAGATTTTAGAATTCTCCGCTTTTATTAACCTCAATATCAAGCTGCATTCAAAATTTCATGTTGATATCATGAATGGAAGTACTATTTTTTTAGTTTTAAATTTTCATACGACACAATCCATTCGTTAGTTCGATTTAGCGTTATGTACAATTTCGATTAATTTTTCCCATGTAACTTTTTTTTTATCATTCGTAGAGAAATGTCGCATTCTAGAAAAGTTCTTAGAATTTAATTTTCTACAAATCTAGATTCTTTCGAAATTGGTCCAGCCACCAGGAGATGAGTTTCTATTCCGACTATAATAGTTAAGATTTTAGAATTCTCCGCTTTTATTAACCTCAATATCAAGCTGCATTCAAAATTTCATGTTGATATCATGAATGGAAGTACTATTTTTTTTAGTTTTAAATTTTCATACGACACAATCCATTCGTTAGTTCGATTTAGCGTTATGTACAATTTCGATTAATTTTTCCCATGTAACTTTTTTTTTATCATTCGTAGAGAAATGTCGCATTCTAGAAAAGTTCTTAGAATTTAATTTTCTACAAATCTAGATTCTTTCGAAATTGGTCCAGCCACCAGGAGATGAGTTTCTATTCTGACTATAATAGTTAAGATTTTAGAATTCTCCGCTTTTATTAACCTCAATATCAAGCTGCATTCAAAATTTCATGTTGATATCATGAATGGAAGTACTATTTTTTTTAGTTTTAAATTTTCATACGACACAATCCATTCGTTAGTTCGATTTAGCGTTATGTACAATTTCGATTAATTTTTCCCATGTAACTTTTTTTTTATCATTCCTAGAGAAATGTCGCATTCTAGAAAAGTTCTTAGAATTTAATTTTCTACAAATCTAGATTCTTTCGAAATTGGTCCAGCCACCAGGAGATGAGTTTCTATTCTGACTATAATAGTTAAGATTTTAGAATTCTCCGCTTTTATTAACCTCAATATCAAGCTGCATTCAAAATTTCATGTTGATATCATGAATGGAAGTACTATTTTTTTAGTTTTAAATTTTCATACGACACAATCCATTCGTTAGTTCGATTTAGCGTTATGTACAATTTCGATTAATTTTTCCCATGTAACTTTTTTTTTATCATTCGTAGAGAAATGTCGCATTCTAGAAAAGTTCTTAGAATTTAATTTTCTACAAATCTAGATTCTTTCGAAATTGGTCCAGCCACCAGGAGATGAGTTTCTATTCCGACTATAATAGTTAAGATTTTAGAATTCTCCGCTTTTATTAACCTCAATATCAAGCTGCATTCAAAATTTCATGTTGATATCATGAATGGAAGTACTATTTTTTTAGTTTTAAATTTTCATACGACACAATCCATTCGTTAGTTCGATTTAGCGTTATGTACAATTTCGATTAATTTTTCCCATGTAACTTTTTTTTTATCATTCGTAGAGAAATGTCGCATTCTAGAAAAGTTCTTAGAATTTAATTTTCTACAAATCTATAGATTCTTTCGAAATTGGTCCAGCCACCAGGAGATGAGTTTCTATTCCGACTATAATAGTTAAGATTTTAGAATTCTCCGCTTTTATTAACCTCAATATCAAGCTGCATTCAAAATTTCATGTTGATATCATGAATGGAAGTACTATTTTTTTTAGTTTTAAATTTTCATACGACACAATCCATTCGTTAGTTCGATTTAGCGTTATGTACAATTTCGATTAATTTTTCCCATGTAACTTTTTTTTTATCATTCGTAGAGAAATGTCGCATTCTAGAAAAGTTCTTAGAATTTAATTTTCTACAAATCTAGATTCTTTCGAAATTGGTCCAGCCACCAGGAGATGAGTTTCTATTCTGACTATAATAGTTAAGATTTTAGAATTCTCCGCTTTTATTAACCTCAATATCAAGCTGCATTCAAAATTTCATGTTGATATCATGAATGGAAGTACTATTTTTTTTAGTTTTAAATTTTCATACGACACAATCCATTCGTTAGTTCGATTTAGCGTTATGTACAATTTCGATTAATTTTTCCCATGTAACTTTTTTTTATCATTCGTAGAGAAATGTCGCTTTCTAGAAAAGTTCTTAGAATTTAATTTTCTACAAATCTAGATTCTTTCGAAATTGGTCCAGCCACCAGGAGATGAGTTTCTATTCCGACTATAATAGTTAAGATTTTAGAATTCTCCGCTTTTATTAACCTCAATATCAAGCTGCATTCAAAATTTCATGTTGATATCATGAATGGAAGTACTATTTTTTTTAGTTTAAATTTTCATACGACACAATCCATTCGTTAGTTCGATTTAGCGTTATGTACAATTTCGATTAATTTTTCCCATGTAACTTTTTTTTTATCATTCGTAGAGAAATGTCGCATTCTAGAAAAGTTCTTAGAATTTAATTTTCTACAAATCTAGATTCTTTCGAAATTGGTCCAGCCACCAGGAGATGAGTTTCTATTCTGACTATAATAGTTAAGATTTTAGAATTCTCCGCTTTTATTAACCTCAATATCAAGCTGCATTCAAAATTTCATGTTGATATCATGAATGGAAGTACTATTTTTTTTAGTTTTAAATTTTCATACGACACAATCCATTCGTTAGTTCGATTTAGCGTTATGTACAATTTCGATTAATTTTTCCCATGTAACTTTTTTTTTATCATTCGTAGAGAAATGTCGCATTCTAGAAAAGTTCTTAGAATTTAATTTTCTACAAATCTAGATTCTTTCGAAATTGGTCCAGCCACCAGGAGATGATTTTCTATTCCGACTATAATAGTTAAGATTTTAGAATTCTCCGCTTTTATTAACCTCAATATCAAGCTGCATTCAAAATTTCATGTTGATATCATGAATGGAAGTACTATTTTTTTTAGTTTTAAATTTTCATACGACACAATCCATTCGTTAGTTCGATTTAGCGTTATGTACAATTTCGATTAATTTTTCCCATGTAACTTTTTTTTTATCATTCGTAGAGAAATGTCGCATTCTAGAAAAGTTCTTAGAATTTAATTTTCTACAAATCTAGATTCTTTCGAAATTGGTCCAGCCACCAGGAGATGAGTTTCTATTCTGACTATAATAGTTAAGATTTTAGAATTCTCCGCTTTTATTAACCTCAATATCAAGCTGCATTCAAAATTTCATGTTGATATCATGAATGGAAGTACTATTTTTTTAGTTTTAAATTTTCATACGACACAATCCATTCGTTAGTTCGATTTAGCGTTATGTACAATTTCGATTAATTTTTCCCATGTAACTTTTTTTTTATCATTCGTAGAGAAATGTCGCATTCTAGAAAAGTTCTTAGAATTTAATTTTCTACAAATCTAGATTCTTTCGAAATTGGTCCAGCCACCAGGAGATGAGTTTCTATTCTGACTATAATAGTTAAGATTTTAGAATTCTCCGCTTTTATTAACCTCAATATCAAGCTGCATTCAAAATTTCATGTTGATATCATGAATGGAAGTACTAATTTTTTTAGTTTTAAATTTTCATACGACACAATCCATTCGTTAGTTCGATTTAGCGTTATGTACAATTTCGATTAATTTTTCCCATGTAACTTTTTTTTTATCATTCGTAGAGAAATGTCGCTTTCTAGAAAAGTTCTTAGAATTTAATTTTCTACAAATCTAGATTCTTTCGAAATTGGTCCAGCCACCAGGAGATGAGTTTCTATTCTGACTATAATAGTTAAGATTTTAGAATTCTCCGCTTTTATTAACCTCAATATCAAGCTGCATTCAAAATTTCATGTTGATATCATGAATGGAAGTACTATTTTTTTTAGTTTTAAATTTTCATACGACACAATCCATTCGTTAGTTCGATTTAGCGTTATGTACAATTTCGATTAATTTTTCCCATGTAACTTTTTTTTTATCATTCGTAGAGAAATGTCGCATTCTAGAAAAGTTCTTAGAATTTAATTTTCTACAAATCTAGATTCTTTCGAAATTGGTCCAGCCACCAGGAGATGAGTTTCTATTCTGACTATAATAGTTAAGATTTTAGAATTCTCCGCTTTTATTAACCTCAATATCAAGCTGCATTCAAAATTTCATGTTGATATCATGAATGGAAGTACTATTTTTTTTAGTTTTAAATTTTCATACGACACAATCCATTCGTTAGTTCGATTTAGCGTTATGTACAATTTCGATTAATTTTTCCCATGTAACTTTTTTTTTATCATTCGTAGAGAAATGTCGCTTTCTAGAAAAGTTCTTAGAATTTAATTTTCTACAAATCTAGATTCTTTCGAAATTGGTCCAGCCACCAGGAGATGAGTTTCTATTCCGACTATAATAGTTAAGATTTTAGAATTCTCCGCTTTTATTAACCTCAATATCAAGCTGCATTCAAAATTTCATGTTGATATCATGAATGGAAGTACTAATTTTTTTAGTTTTAAATTTTCATACGACACAATCCATTCGTTAGTTCGATTTAGCGTTATGTACAATTTCGATTAATTTTTCCCATGTAACTTTTTTTTTATCATTCGTAGAGAAATGTCGCTTTCTAGAAAAGTTCTTAGAATTTAATTTTCTACAAATCTAGATTCTTTCGAAATTGGTCCAGCCACCAGGAGATGAGTTTCTATTCTGACTATAATAGTTAAGATTTTAGAATTCTCCGCTTTTATTAACCTCAATATCAAGCTGCATTCAAAATTTCATGTTGATATCATGAATGGAAGTACTATTTTTTTTAGTTTTAAATTTTCATACGACACAATCCATTCGTTAGTTCGATTTAGCGTTATGTACAATTTCGATTAATTTTTCCCATGTAACTTTTTTTTTATCATTCGTAGAGAAATGTCGCTTTCTAGAAAAGTTCTTAGAATTTAATTTTCTACAAATCTAGATTCTTTCGAAATTGGTCCAGCCACCAGGAGATGAGTTTCTATTCTGACTATAATAGTTAAGATTTTAGAATTCTCCGCTTTTATTAACCTCAATATCAAGCTGCATTCAAAATTTCATGTTGATATCATGAATGGAAGTACTATTTTTTTTAGTTTTAAATTTTCATACGACACAATCCATTCGTTAGTTCGATTTAGCGTTATGTACAATTTCGATTAATTTTTCCCATGTAACTTTTTTTTTATCATTCGTAGAGAAATGTCGCATTCTAGAAAAGTTCTTAGAATTTAATTTTCTACAAATCTAGATTCTTTCGAAATTGGTCCAGCCACCAGGAGATGAGTTTCTATTCTGACTATAATAGTTAAGAATTTAGAATTCTCCGCTTTTATTAACCTCAATATCAAGCTGCATTCAAAATTTCATGTTGATATCATGAATGGAAGTACTATTTTTTTTAGTTTTAAATTTTCATACGACACAATCCATTCGTTAGTTCGATTTAGCGTTATGTACAATTTCGATTAATTTTTCCCATGTAACTTTTTTTTTATCATTCGTAGAGAAATGTCGCTTTCTAGAAAAGTTCTTAGAATTTAATTTTCTACAAATCTAGATTCTTTCGAAATTGGTCCAGCCACCAGGAGATGAGTTTCTATTCCGACTATAATAGTTAAGATTTTAGAATTCTCCGCTTTTATTAACCTCAATATCAAGCTGCATTCAAAATTTCATGTTGATATCATGAATGGAAGTACTATTTTTTTTAGTTTTAAATTTTCATACGACACAATCCATTCGTTAGTTCGATTTAGCGTTATGTACAATTTCGATTAATTTTTCCCATGTAACTTTTTTTTTATCATTCGTAGAGAAATGTCGCATTCTAGAAAAGTTCTTAGAATTTAATTTTCTACAAATCTAGATTCTTTCGAAATTGGTCCAGCCACCAGGAGATGAGTTTCTATTCTGACTATAATAGTTAAGATTTTAGAATTCTCCGCTTTTATTAACCTCAATATCAAGCTGCATTCAAAATTTCATGTTGATATCATGAATGGAAGTACTATTTTTTTAGTTTTAAATTTTCATACGACACAATCCATTCGTTAGTTCGATTTAGCGTTATGTACAATTTCGATTAATTTTTCCCATGTAACTTTTTTTTTATCATTCGTAGAGAAATGTCGCATTCTAGAAAAGTTCTTAGAATTTAATTTTCTACAAATCTAGATTCTTTCGAAATTGGTCCAGCCACCAGGAGATGAGTTTCTATTCCGACTATAATAGTTAAGATTTTAGAATTCTCCGCTTTTATTAACCTCAATATCAAGCTGCATTCAAAATTTCATGTTGATATCATGAATGGAAGTACTATTTTTTTTAGTTTTAAATTTTCATACGACACAATCCATTCGTTAGTTCGATTTAGCGTTATGTACAATTTCGATTAATTTTTCCCATGTAACTTTTTTTTTATCATTCGTAGAGAAATGTCGCATTCTAGAAAAGTTCTTAGAATTTAATTTTCTACAAATCTAGATTCTTTCGAAATTGGTCCAGCCACCAGGAGATGAGTTTCTATTCTGACTATAATAGTTAAGATTTTAGAATTCTCCGCTTTTATTAACCTCAATATCAAGCTGCATTCAAAATTTCATGTTGATATCATGAATGGAAGTACTATTTTTTTTAGTTTTAAATTTTCATACGACACAATCCATTCGTTAGTTCGATTTAGCGTTATGTACAATTTCGATTAATTTTTCCCATGTAACTTTTTTTTTATCATTCGTAGAGAAATGTCGCATTCTAGAAAAGTTCTTAGAATTTAATTTTCTACAAATCTAGATTCTTTCGAAATTGGTCCAGCCACCAGGAGATGAGTTTCTATTCTGACTATAATAGTTAAGATTTTAGAATTCTCCGCTTTTATTAACCTCAATATCAAGCTGCATTCAAAATTTCATGTTGATATCATGAATGGAAGTACTATTTTTTTTAGTTTTAAATTTTCATACGACACAATCCATTCGTTAGTTCGATTTAGCGTTATGTACAATTTCGATTAATTTTTCCCATGTAACTTTTTTTTTATCATTCGTAGAGAAATGTCGCTTTCTAGAAAAGTTCTTAGAATTTAATTTTTTACAAATCTAGATTCTTTCGAAATTGGTCCAGCCACCAGGAGATGAGTTTCTATTCTGACTATAATAGTTAAGATTTTAGAATTCTCCGCTTTTATTAACCTCAATATCAAGCTGCATTCAAAATTTCATGTTGATATCATGAATGGAAGTACTATTTTTTTTAGTTTTAAATTTTCATACGACACAATCCATTCGTTAGTTCGATTTAGCGTTATGTACAATTTCGATTAATTTTTCCCATGTAACTTTTTTTTTATCATTCGTAGAGAAATGTCGCATTCTAGAAAAGTTCTTAGAATTTAATTTTCTACAAATCTAGATTCTTTCGAAATTGGTCCAGCCACCAGGAGATGAGTTTCTATTCCGACTATAATAGTTAAGATTTTAGAATTCTCCGCTTTTATTAACCTCAATATCAAGCTGCATTCAAAATTTCATGTTGATATCATGAATGGAAGTACTAATTTTTTTAGTTTTAAATTTTCATACGACACAATCCATTCGTTAGTTCGATTTAGCGTTATGTACAATTTCGATTAATTTTTCCCATGTAACTTTTTTTTTATCATTCCTAGAGAAATGTCGCATTCTAAAAAAGTTCTTAGAATTTAATTTTCTACAAATCTAGATTCTTTCGAAATTGGTCCAGCCACCAGGAGATGAGTTTCTATTCTGACTATAATAGTTAAGATTTTAGAATTCTCCGCTTTTATTAACCTCAATATCAAGCTGCATTCAAAATTTCATGTTGATATCATGAATGGAAGTACTATTTTTTTTAGTTTTAAATTTTCATACGACACAATCCATTCGTTAGTTCGATTTAGCGTTATGTACAATTTCGATTAATTTTTCCCATGTAACTTTTTTTTTATCATTCGTAGAGAAATGTCGCTTTCTAGAAAAGTTCTTAGAATTTAATTTTCTACAAATCTAGATTCTTTCGAAATTGGTCCAGCCACCAGGAGATGAGTTTCTATTCTGACTATAATAGTTAAGATTTTAGAATTCTCCGCTTTTATTAACCTCAATATCAAGCTGCATTCAAAATTTCATGTTGATATCATGAATGGAAGTACTATTTTTTTTAGTTTTAAATTTTCATACGACACAATCCATTCGTTAGTTCGATTTAGCGTTATGTACAATTTCGATTAATTTTTCCCATGTAACTTTTTTTTTATCATTCGTAGAGAAATGTCGCTTTCTAGAAAAGTTCTTAGAATTTAATTTTCTACAAATCTAGATTCTTTCGAAATTGGTCCAGCCACCAGGAGATGAGTTTCTATTCTGACTATAATAGTTAAGATTTTAGAATTCTCCGCTTTTATTAACCTCAATATCAAGCTGCATTCAAAATTTCATGTTGATATCATGAATGGAAGTACTATTTTTTTTAGTTTTAAATTTTCATACGACACAATCCATTCGTTAGTTCGATTTAGCGTTATGTACAATTTCGATTAATTTTTCCCATGTAACTTTTTTTTTATCATTCCTAGAGAAATGTCGCATTCTAGAAAAGTTCTTAGAATTGAATTTTCTACAAATCTAGATTCTTTCGAAATTGGTCCAGCCACCAGGAGATGAGTTTCTATTCTGACTATAATAGTTAAGATTTTAGAATTCTCCGCTTTTATTAACCTCAATATCAAGCTGCATTCAAAATTTCATGTTGATATCATGAATGGAAGTACTATTTTTTTTAGTTTTAAATTTTCATACGACACAATCCATTCGTTAGTTCGATTTAGCGTTATGTACAATTTCGATTAATTTTTCCCATGTAACTTTTTTTTTATCATTCGTAGAGAAATGTCGCATTCTAGAAAAGTTCTTAGAATTTAATTTTCTACAAATCTAGATTCTTTCGAAATTGGTCCAGCCACCAGGAGATGAGTTTCTATTCTGACTATAATAGTTAAGATTTTAGAATTCTCCGCTTTTATTAACCTCAATATCAAGCTGCATTCAAAATTTCATGTTGATATCATGAATGGAAGTACTAATTTTTTTAGTTTTAAATTTTCATACGACACAATCCATTCGTTAGTTCGATTTAGCGTTATGTACAATTTCGATTAATTTTTCCCATGTAACTTTTTTTTTATCATTCGTAGAGAAATGTCGCATTCTAGAAAAGTTCTTAGAATTTAATTTTCTACAAATCTAGATTCTTTCGAAATTGGTCCAGCCACCAGGAGATGAGTTTCTATTCTGACTATAATAGTTAAGATTTTAGAATTCTCCGCTTTTATTAACCTCAATATCAAGCTGCATTCAAAATTTCATGTTGATATCATGAATGGAAGTACTATTTTTTTTAGTTTTAAATTTTCATACGACACAATCCATTCGTTAGTTCGATTTAGCGTTATGTACAATTTCGATTAATTTTTCCCATGTAACTTTTTTTTTATCATTCGTAGAGAAATGTCGCATTCTAGAAAAGTTCTTAGAATTTAATTTTCTACAAATCTAGATTCTTTCGAAATTGGTCCAGCCACCAGGAGATGAGTTTCTATTCTGACTATAATAGTTAAGATTTTAGAATTCTCCGCTTTTATTAACCTCAATATCAAGCTGCATTCAAAATTTCATGTTGATATCATGAATGGAAGTACTATTTTTTTTAGTTTTAAATTTTCATACGACACAATCCATTCGTTAGTTCGATTTAGCGTTACGTACAATTTCGATTAATTTTTCCCATGTAACTTTTTTTTTATCATTCGTAGAGAAATGTCGCTTTCTAGAAAAGTTCTTAGAATTTAATTTTCTACAAATCTAGATTCTTTCGAAATTGGTCCAGCCACCAGGAGATGAGTTTCTATTCCGACTATAATAGTTAAGATTTTAGAATTCTCCGCTTTTATTAACCTCAATATCAAGCTGCATTCAAAATTTCATGTTGATATCATGAATGGAAGTACTAATTTTTTTAGTTTTAAATTTTCATACGACACAATCCATTCGTTAGTTCGATTTAGCGTTATGTACAATTTCGATTAATTTTTCCCATGTAACTTTTTTTTTATCATTCGTAGAGAAATGTCGCTTTCTAGAAAAGTTCTTAGAATTTAATTTTCTACAAATCTAGATTCTTTCGAAATTGGTCCAGCCACCAGGAGATGAGTTTCTATTCTGACTATAATAGTTAAGATTTTAGAATTCTCCGCTTTTATTAACCTCAATATCAAGCTGCATTCAAAATTTCATGTTGATATCATGAATGGAAGTACTATTTTTTTTAGTTTTAAATTTTCATACGACACAATCCATTCGTTAGTTCGATTTAGCGTTATGTACAATTTCGATTAATTTTTCCCATGTAACTTTTTTTTTATCATTCGTAGAGAAATGTCGCATTCTAGAAAAGTTCTTAGAATTTAATTTTCTACAAATCTAGATTCTTTCGAAATTGGTCCAGCCACCAGGAGATGAGTTTCTATTCCGACTATAATAGTTAAGATTTTAGAATTCTCCGCTTTTATTAACCTCAATATCAAGCTGCATTCAAAATTTCATGTTGATATCATGAATGGAAGTACTATTTTTTTTAGTTTTAAATTTTCATACGACACAATCCATTCGTTAGTTCGATTTAGCGTTATGTACAATTTCGATTAATTTTTCCCATGTAACTTTTTTTTTATCATTCGTAGAGAAATGTCGCTTTCTAGAAAAGTTCTTAGAATTTAATTTTCTACAAATCTAGATTCTTTCGAAATTGGTCCAGCCACCAGGAGATGAGTTTCTATTCTGACTATAATAGTTAAGATTTTAGAATTCTCCGCTTTTATTAACCTCAATATCAAGCTGCATTCAAAATTTCATGTTGATATCATGAATGGAAGTACTATTTTTTTTAGTTTTAAATTTTCATACGACACAATCCATTCGTTAGTTCGATTTAGCGTTATGTACAATTTCGATTAATTTTTCCCATGTAACTTTTTTTTTATCATTCGTAGAGAAATGTCGCTTTCTAGAAAAGTTCTTAGAATTTAATTTTCTACAAATCTAGATTCTTTCGAAATTGGTCCAGCCACCAGGAGATGAGTTTCTATTCCGACTATAATAGTTAAGATTTTAGAATTCTCCGCTTTTATTAACCTCAATATCAAGCTGCATTCAAAATTTCATGTTGATATCATGAATGGAAGTACTATTTTTTTTAGTTTTAAATTTTCATACGACACAATCCATTCGTTAGTTCGATTTAGCGTTATGTACAATTTCGATTAATTTTTCCCATGTAACTTTTTTTTTATCATTCGTAGAGAAATGTCGCATTCTAGAAAAGTTCTTAGAATTTAATTTTCTACAAATCTAGATTCTTTCGAAATTGGTCCAGCCACCAGGAGATGAGTTTCTATTCTGACTATAATAGTTAAGATTTTAGAATTCTCCGCTTTTATTAACCTCAATATCAAGCTGCATTCAAAATTTCATGTTGATATCATGAATGGAAGTACTATTTTTTTTAGTTTTAAATTTTCATACGACACAATCCATTCGTTAGTTCGATTTAGCGTTATGTACAATTTCGATTAATTTTTCCCATGTAACTTTTTTTTTATCATTCGTAGAGAAATGTCGCATTCTAGAAAAGTTCTTAGAATTTAATTTTCTACAAATCTAGATTCTTTCGAAATTGGTCCAGCCACCAGGAGATGAGTTTCTATTCCGACTATAATAGTTAAGATTTTAGAATTCTCCGCTTTTATTAACCTCAATATCAAGCTGCATTCAAAATTTCATGTTGATATCATGAATGGAAGTACTATTTTTTTTAGTTTTAAATTTTCATACGACACAATCCATTCGTTAGTTCGATTTAGCGTTATGTACAATTTCGATTAATTTTTCCCATGTAACTTTTTTTTTATCATTCGTAGAGAAATGTCGCATTCTAGAAAAGTTCTTAGAATTTAATTTTCTACAAATCTAGATTCTTTCGAAATTGGTCCAGCCACCAGGAGATGAGTTTCTATTCTGACTATAATAGTTAAGATTTTAGAATTCTCCGCTTTTATTAACCTCAATATCAAGCTGCATTCAAAATTTCATGTTGATATCATGAATGGAAGTACTATTTTTTTTAGTTTTAAATTTTCATACGACACAATCCATTCGTTAGTTCGATTTAGCGTTATGTACAATTTCGATTAATTTTTCCCATGTAACTTTTTTTTTATCATTCGTAGAGAAATGTCGCATTCTAGAAAAGTTCTTAGAATTTAATTTTCTACAAATCTAGATTCTTTCGAAATTGGTCCAGCCACCAGGAGATGAGTTTCTATTCTGACTATAATAGTTAAGATTTTAGAATTCTCCGCTTTTATTAACCTCAATATCAAGCTGCATTCAAAATTTCATGTTGATATCATGAATGGAAGTACTATTTTTTTTAGTTTTAAATTTTCATACGACACAATCCATTCGTTAGTTCGATTTAGCGTTATGTACAATTTCGATTAATTTTTCCCATGTAACTTTTTTTTTATCATTCGTAGAGAAATGTCGCATTCTAGAAAAGTTCTTAGAATTTAATTTTCTACAAATCTAGATTCTTTCGAAATTGGTCCAGCCACCAGGAGATGAGTTTCTATTCTGACTATAATAGTTAAGATTTTAGAATTCTCCGCTTTTATTAACCTCAATATCAAGCTGCATTCAAAATTTCATGTTGATATCATGAATGGAAGTACTATTTTTTTTAGTTTTAAATTTTCATACGACACAATCCATTCGTTAGTTCGATTTAGCGTTATGTACAATTTCGATTAATTTTTCCCATGTAACTTTTTTTTATCATTCGTAGAGAAATGTCGCATTCTAGAAAAGTTCTTAGAATTTAATTTTCTACAAATCTAGATTCTCTCGAAATTGGTCCAGCCACCAGGAGATGAGTTTCTATTCTGACTATAATAGTTAAGATTTTAGAATTCTCCGCTTTTATTAACCTCAATATCAAGCTGCATTCAAAATTTCATGTTGATATCATGAATGGAAGTACTATTTTTTTTAGTTTTAAATTTTCATACGACACAATCCATTCGTTAGTTCGATTTAGCGTTATGTACAATTTCGATTAATTTTTCCCATGTAACTTTTTTTTTATCATTCGTAGAGAAATGTCGCTTTCTAGAAAAGTTCTTAGAATTTAATTTTCTACAAATCTAGATTCTTTCGAAATTGGTCCAGCCACCAGGAGATGAGTTTCTATTCTGACTATAATAGTTAAGATTTTAGAATTCTCCGCTTTTATTAACCTCAATATCAAGCTGCATTCAAAATTTCATGTTGATATCATGAATGGAAGTACTATTTTTTTTAGTTTTAAATTTTCATACGACACAATCCATTCGTTAGTTCGATTTAGCGTTATGTACAATTTCGATTAATTTTTCCCATGTAACTTTTTTTTTATCATTCGTAGAGAAATGTCGCATTCTAGAAAAGTTCTTAGAATTTAATTTTCTACAAATCTAGATTCTTTCGAAATTGGTCCAGCCACCAGGAGATGAGTTTCTATTCTGACTATAATAGTTAAGATTTTAGAATTCTCCGCTTTTATTAACCTCAATATCAAGCTGCATTCAAAATTTCATGTTGATATCATGAATGGAAGTACTATTTTTTTTAGTTTTAAATTTTCATACGACACAATCCATTCGTTAGTTCGATTTAGCGTTATGTACAATTTCGATTAATTTTTCCCATGTAACTTTTTTTTTATCATTCGTAGAGAAATGTCGCTTTCTAGAAAAGTTCTTAGAATTTAATTTTCTACAAATCTAGATTCTTTCGAAATTGGTCCAGCCACCAGGAGATGAGTTTCTATTCTGACTATAATAGTTAAGATTTTAGAATTCTCCGCTTTTATTAACCTCAATATCAAGCTGCATTCAAAATTTCATGTTGATATCATGAATGGAAGTACTATTTTTTTTAGTTTTAAATTTTCATACGACACAATCCATTCGTTAGTTCGATTTAGCGTTATGTACAATTTCGATTAATTTTTCCCATGTAACTTTTTTTTTATCATTCGTAGAGAAATGTCGCATTCTAGAAAAGTTCTTAGAATTTAATTTTCTACAAATCTAGATTCTTTCGAAATTGGTCCAGCCACCAGGAGATGAGTTTCTATTCTGACTATAATAGTTAAGATTTTAGAATTCTCCGCTTTTATTAACCTCAATATCAAGCTGCATTCAAAATTTCATGTTGATATCATGAATGGAAGTACTATTTTTTTTAGTTTTAAATTTTCATACGACACAATCCATTCGTTAGTTCGATTTAGCGTTATGTACAATTTCGATTAATTTTTCCCATGTAACTTTTTTTTTTATCATTCGTAGAGAAATGTCGCATTCTAGAAAAGTTCTTAGAATTTAATTTTCTACAAATCTAGATTCTTTCGAAATTGGTCCAGCCACCAGGAGATGAGTTTCTATTCTGACTATAATAGTTAAGATTTTAGAATTCTCCGCTTTTATTAACCTCAATATCAAGCTGCATTCAAAATTTCATGTTGATATCATGAATGGAAGTACTAATTTTTTTAGTTTTAAATTTTCATACGACACAATCCATTCGTTAGTTCGATTTAGCGTTATGTACAATTTCGATTAATTTTTCCCATGTAACTTTTTTTTTATCATTCGTAGAGAAATGTCGCATTCTAGAAAAGTTCTTAGAATTTAATTTTCTACAAATCTAGATTCTTTCGAAATTGGTCCAGCCACCAGGAGATGAGTTTCTATTCTGACTATAATAGTTAAGATTTTAGAATTCTCCGCTTTTATTAACCTCAATATCAAGCTGCATTCAAAATTTCATGTTGATATCATGAATGGAAGTACTATTTTTTTTAGTTTTAAATTTTCATACGACACAATCCATTCGTTAGTTCGATTTAGCGTTATGTACAATTTCGATTAATTTTTCCCATGTAACTTTTTTTTTATCATTCGTAGAGAAATGTCGCATTCTAGAAAAGTTCTTAGAATTTAATTTTCTACAAATCTAGATTCTTTCGAAATTGGTCCAGCCACCAGGAGATGAGTTTCTATTCTGACTATAATAGTTAAGATTTTAGAATTCTCCGCTTTTATTAACCTCAATATCAAGCTGCATTCAAAATTTCATGTTGATATCATGAATGGAAGTACTATTTTTTTAGTTTTAAATTTTCATACGACACAATCCATTCGTTAGTTCGATTTAGCGTTATGTACAATTTCGATTAATTTTTCCCATGTAACTTTTTTTTTATCATTCGTAGAGAAATGTCGCTTTCTAGAAAAGTTCTTAGAATTTAATTTTCTACAAATCTAGATTCTTTCGAAATTGGTCCAGCCACCAGGAGATGAGTTTCTATTCTGACTATAATAGTTAAGATTTTAGAATTCTCCGCTTTTATTAACCTCAATATCAAGCTGCATTCAAAATTTCATGTTGATATCATGAATGGAAGTACTATTTTTTTTAGTTTTAAATTTTCATACGACACAATCCATTCGTTAGTTCGATTTAGCGTTATGTACAATTTCGATTAATTTTTCCCATGTAACTTTTTTTTTATCATTCGTAGAGAAATGTCGCATTCTAGAAAAGTTCTTAGAATTTAATTTTCTACAAATCTAGATTCTTTCGAAATTGGTCCAGCCACCAGGAGATGAGTTTCTATTCTGACTATAATAGTTAAGATTTTAGAATTCTCCGCTTTTATTAACCTCAATATCAAGCTGCATTCAAAATTTCATGTTGATATCATGAATGGAAGTACTATTTTTTTTAGTTTTAAATTTTCATACGACACAATCCATTCGTTAGTTCGATTTAGCGTTATGTACAATTTCGATTAATTTTTCCCATGTAACTTTTTTTTTATCATTCGTAGAGAAATGTCGCATTCTAGAAAAGTTCTTAGAATTTAATTTTCTACAAATCTAGATTCTTTCGAAATTGGTCCAGCCACCAGGAGATGAGTTTCTATTCTGACTATAATAGTTAAGATTTTAGAATTCTCCGCTTTTATTAACCTCAATATCAAGCTGCATTCAAAATTTCATGTTGATATCATGAATGGAAGTACTATTTTTTTTAGTTTTAAATTTTCATACGACACAATCCATTCGTTAGTTCGATTTAGCGTTATGTACAATTTCGATTAATTTTTCCCATGTAACTTTTTTTTTATCATTCGTAGAGAAATGTCGCTTTCTAGAAAAGTTCTTAGAATTTAATTTTCTACAAATCTAGATTCTTTCGAAATTGGTCCAGCCACCAGGAGATGAGTTTCTATTCTGACTATAATAGTTAAGATTTTAGAATTCTCCGCTTTTATTAACCTCAATATCAAGCTGCATTCAAAATTTCATGTTGATATCATGAATGGAAGTACTATTTTTTTTAGTTTTAAATTTTCATACGACACAATCCATTCGTTAGTTCGATTTAGCGTTATGTACAATTTCGATTAATTTTTCCTATGTAACTTTTTTTTTATCATTCGTAGAGAAATGTCGCATTCTAGAAAAGTTCTTAGAATTTAATTTTCTACAAATCTAGATTCTTTCGAAATTGGTCCAGCCACCAGGAGATGAGTTTCTATTCTGACTATAATAGTTAAGATTTTAGAATTCTCCGCTTTTATTAACCTCAATATCAAGCTGCATTCAAAATTTCATGTTGATATCATGAATGGAAGTACTAATTTTTTTAGTTTTAAATTTTCATACGACACAATCCATTCGTTAGTTCGATTTAGCGTTATGTACAATTTCGATTAATTTTTCCCATGTAACTTTTTTTTTATCATTCGTAGAGAAATGTCGCATTCTAGAAAAGTTCTTAGAATTTAATTTTCTACAAATCTAGATTCTTTCGAAATTGGTCCAGCCACCAGGAGATGAGTTTCTATTCTGACTATAATAGTTAAGATTTTAGAATTCTCCGCTTTTATTAACCTCAATATCAAGCTGCATTTAAAATTTCATGTTGATATCATGAATGGAAGTACTATTTTTTTTAGTTTTAAATTTTCATACGACACAATCCATTCGTTAGTTCGATTTAGCGTTATGTACAATTTCGATTAATTTTTCCTATGTAACTTTTTTTTTATCATTCCTAGAGAAATGTCGCTTTCTAAAAAAGTTCTTAGAATTTAATTTTCTACAAATCTAGATTCTTTCGAAATTGGTCCAGCCACCAGGAGATGAGTTTCTATTCTGACTATAATAGTTAAGATTTTAGAATTCTCCGCTTTTATTAACCTCAATATCAAGCTGCATTCAAAATTTCATGTTGATATCATGAATGGAAGTACTAATTTTTTTAGTTTTAAATTTTCATACGACACAATCCATTCGTTAGTTCGATTTAGCGTTATGTACAATTTCGATTAATTTTTCCCATGTAACTTTTTTTTTTATCATTCGTAGAGAAATGTCGCATTCTAGAAAAGTTCTTAGAATTTAATTTTCTACAAATCTAGATTCTTTCGAAATTGGTCCAGCCACCAGGAGATGAGTTTCTATTCTGACTATAATAGTTAAGATTTTAGAATTCTCCGCTTTTATTAACCTCAATATCAAGCTGCATTCAAAATTTCATGTTGATATCATGAATGGAAGTACTATTTTTTTTAGTTTTAAATTTTCATACGACACAATCCATTCGTTAGTTCGATTTAGCGTTATGTACAATTTCGATTAATTTTTCCTATGTAACTTTTTTTTTATCATTCCTAGAGAAATGTCGCTTTCTAAAAAAGTTCTTAGAATTTAATTTTCTACAAATCTAGATTCTTTCGAAATTGGTCCAGCCACCAGGAGATGAGTTTCTATTCTGACTATAATAGTTAAGATTTTAGAATTCTCCGCTTTTATTAACCTCAATATCAAGCTGCATTCAAAATTTCATGTTGATATCATGAATGGAAGTACTATTTTTTTTAGTTTTAAATTTTCATACGACACAATCCATTCGTTAGTTCGATTTAGCGTTATGTACAATTTCGATTAATTTTTCCCATGTAACTTTTTTTTATCATTCGTAGAGAAATGTCGCTTTCTAGAAAAGTTCTTAGAATTTAATTTTCTACAAATCTAGATTCTTTCGAAATTGGTCCAGCCACCAGGAGATGAGTTTCTATTCTGACTATAATAGTTAAGATTTTAGAATTCTCCGCTTTTATTAACCTCAATATCAAGCTGCATTCAAAATTTCATGTTGATATCATGAATGGAAGTACTATTTTTTTTAGTTTTAAATTTTCATACGACACAATCCATTCGTTAGTTCGATTTAGCGTTATGTACAATTTCGATTAATTTTTCCCATGTAACTTTTTTTTTATCATTCGTAGAGAAATGTCGCATTCTAGAAAAGTTCTTAGAATTTAATTTTCTACAAATCTAGATTCTTTCGAAATTGGTCCAGCCACCAGGAGATGAGTTTCTATTCCGACTATAATAGTTAAGATTTTAGAATTCTCCGCTTTTATTAACCTCAATATCAAGCTGCATTCAAAATTTCATGTTGATATCATGAATGGAAGAATTATTTTTTTTAGTTTTAAATTTTCATACGACACAATCCATTCGTTAGTTCGATTTAGCGTTATGTACAATTTCGATTAATTTTTCCCATGTAACTTTTTTTTTATCATTCGTAGAGAAATGTCGCTTTCTAGAAAAGTTCTTAGAATTTAATTTTCTACAAATCTAGATTCTTTCGAAATTGGTCCAGCCACCAGGAGATGAGTTTCTATTCTGACTATAATAGTTAAGATTTTAGAATTCTCCGCTTTTATTAACCTCAATATCAAGCTGCATTCAAAATTTCATGTTGATATCATGAATGGAAGTACTATTTTTTTTAGTTTTAAATTTTCATACGACACAATCCATTCGTTAGTTCGATTTAGCGTTATGTACAATTTCGATTAATTTTTCCCATGTAACTTTTTTTTTATCATTCGTAGAGAAATGTCGCTTTCTAGAAAAGTTCTTAGAATTTAATTTTCTACAAATCTAGATTCTTTCGAAATTGGTCCAGCCACCAGGAGATGAGTTTCTATTCTGACTATAATAGTTAAGATTTTAGAATTCTCCGCTTTTATTAACCTCAATATCAAGCTGCATTCAAAATTTCATGTTGATATCATGAATGGAAGTACTATTTTTTTTAGTTTTAAATTTTCATACGACACAATCCATTCGTTAGTTCGATTTAGCGTTATGTACAATTTCGATTAATTTTTCCCATGTAACTTTTTTTTTATCATTCGTAGAGAAATGTCGCTTTCTAGAAAAGTTCTTAGAATTTAATTTTCTACAAATCTAGATTCTTTCGAAATTGGTCCAGCCACCAGGAGATGAGTTTCTATTCTGACTATAATAGTTAAGATTTTAGAATTCTCCGCTTTTATTAACCTCAATATCAAGCTGCATTCAAAATTTCATGTTGATATCATGAATGGAAGTACTATTTTTTTTAGTTTTAAATTTTCATACGACACAATCCATTCGTTAGTTCGATTTAGCGTTATGTACAATTTCGATTAATTTTTCCCATGTAACAACTTTTTTTTTATCATTCGTAGAGAAATGTCGCATTCTAGAAAAGTTCTTAGAATTTAATTTTCTACAAATCTAGATTCTTTCGAAATTGGTCCAGCCACCAGGAGATGAGTTTCTATTCTGACTATAATAGTTAAGATTTTAGAATTCTCCGCTTTTATTAACCTCAATATCAAGCTGCATTCAAAATTTCATGTTGATATCATGAATGGAAGTACTATTTTTTTTAGTTTTAAATTTTCATACGACACAATCCATTCGTTAGTTCGATTTAGCGTTATGTACAATTTCGATTAATTTTTCCTATGTAACTTTTTTTTTATCATTCGTAGAGAAATGTCGCATTCTAGAAAAGTTCTTAGAATTTAATTTTCTACAAATCTAGATTCTTTCGAAATTGGTCCAGCCACCAGGAGATGAGTTTCTATTCTGACTATAATAGTTAAGATTTTAGAATTCTCCGCTTTTATTAACCTCAATATCAAGCTGCATTCAAAATTTCATGTTGATATCATGAATGGAAGTACTATTTTTTTTAGTTTTAAATTTTCATACGACACAATCCATTCGTTAGTTCGATTTAGCGTTATGTACAATTTCGATTAATTTTTCCTATATAACTTTTTTTTTATCATTCGTAGAGAAATGTCGCATTCTAGAAAAGTTCTTAGAATTTAATTTTCTACAAATCTAGATTCTTTCGAAATTGGTCCAGCCACCAGGAGATGAGTTTCTATTCTGACTATAATAGTTAAGATTTTAGAATTCTCCGCTTTTATTAACCTCAATATCAAGCTGCATTCAAAATTTCATGTTGATATCATGAATGGAAGTACTATTTTTTTTAGTTTTAAATTTTCATACGACACAATCCATTCGTTAGTTCGATTAAGCGTTATGTACAATTTCGATTAATTTTTCCTATGTAACTTTTTTTTTATCATTCGTAGAGAAATGTCGCATTCTAGAAAAGTTCGTAGAATTTAATTTTCTACAAATCTAGATTCTTTCGAAATTGGTCCAGCCACCAGGAGATGAGTTTCTATTCTGACTATAATAGTTAAGATTTTAGAATTCTCCGCTTTTATTAACCTCAATATCAAGCTGCATTCAAAATTTCATGTTGATATCATGAATGGAAGTACTAATTTTTTTAGTTTTAAATTTTCATACGACACAATCCATTCGTTAGTTCGATTTAGCGTTATGTACAATTTCGATTAATTTTTCCCATGTAACTTTTTTTTTATCATTCGTAGAGAAATGTCGCATTCTAGAAAAGTTCTTAGAATTTAATTTTCTACAAATCTAGATTCTTTCGAAATTGGTCCAGCCACCAGGAGATGAGTTTCTATTCTGACTATAATAGTTAAGATTTTAGAATTCTCCGCTTTTATTAACCTCAATATCAAGCTGCATTCAAAATTTCATGTTGATATCATGAATGGAAGTACTATTTTTTTTAGTTTTAAATTTTCATACGACACAATCCATTCGTTAGTTCGATTTAGCGTTATGTACAATTTCGATTAATTTTTCCCATGTAACTTTTTTTTTATCATTCGTAGAGAAATGTCGCTTTCTAGAAAAGTTCTTAGAATTTAATTTTCTACAAATCTAGATTCTTTCGAAATTGGTCCAGCCACCAGGAGATGAGTTTCTATTCTGACTATAATAGTTAAGATTTTAGAATTCTCCGCTTTTATTAACCTCAATATCAAGCTGCATTCAAAATTTCATGTTGATATCATGAATGGAAGTACTATTTTTTTTAGTTTTAAATTTTCATACGACACAATCCATTCGTTAGTTCGATTTAGCGTTATGTACAATTTCGATTAATTTTTCCCATGTAACTTTTTTTTTATCATTCGTAGAGAAATGTCTCATTCTAGAAAAGTTCTTAGAATTTAATTTTCTACAAATCTAGATTCTTTCGAAATTGGTCCAGCCACCAGGAGATGAGTTTCTATTCCGACTATAATAGTTAAGATTTTAGAATTCTCCGCTTTTATTAACCTCAATATCAAGCTGCATTCAAAATTTCATGTTGATATCATGAATGGAAGTACTATTTTTTTTAGTTTTAAATTTTCATACGACACAATCCATTCGTTAGTTCGATTTAGCGTTATGTACAATTTCGATTAATTTTTCCTATGTAACTTTTTTTTTATCATTCCTAGAGAAATGTCGCATTCTAAAAAAGTTCTTAGAATTTAATTTTCTACAAATCTAGATTCTTTCGAAATTGGTCCAGCCACCAGGAGATGAGTTTCTATTCTGACTATAATAGTTAAGATTTTAGAATTCTCCGCTTTTATTAACCTCAATATCAAGCTGCATTCAAAATTTCATGTTGATATCATGAATGGAAGTACTATTTTTTTTAGTTTTAAATTTTCATACGACACAATCCATTCGTTAGTTCGATTTAGCGTTATGTACAATTTCGATTAATTTTTCCCATGTAACTTTTTTTTTATCATTCGTAGAGAAATATCGCTTTCTAGAAAAGTTCTTAGAATTTAATTTTCTACAAATCTAGATTCTTTCGAAATTGGTCCAGCCACCAGGAGATGAGTTTCTATTCTGACTATAATAGTTAAGATTTTAGAATTCTCCGCTTTTATTAACCTCAATATCAAGCTGCATTCAAAATTTCATGTTGATATCATGAATGGAAGTACTATTTTTTTTAGTTTTAAATTTTCATACGACACAATCCATTCGTTAGTTCGATTTAGCGTTATGTACAATTTCGATTAATTTTTCCCATGTAACTTTTTTTTTATCATTCGTAGAGAAATGTCGCATTCTAGAAAAGTTCTTAGAATTTAATTTTCTACAAATCTAGATTCTTTCGAAATTGGTCCAGCCACCAGGAGATGAGTTTCTATTCCGACTATAATAGTTAAGATTTTAGAATTCTCCGCTTTTATTAACCTCAATATCAAGCTGCATTCAAAATTTCATGTTGATATCATGAATGGAAGTACTATTTTTTTTAGTTTTAAATTTTCATACGACACAATCCATTCGTTAGTTCGATTTAGCGTTATGTACAATTTCGATTAATTTTTCCCATGTAACTTTTTTTTTATCATTCGTAGAGAAATGTCGCATTCTAGAAAAGTTCTTAGAATTTAATTTTCTACAAATCTAGATTCTTTCGAAATTGGTCCAGCCACCAGGAGATGAGTTTCTATTCCGACTATAATAGTTAAGATTTTAGAATTCTCCGCTTTTATTAACCTCAATATCAAGCTGCATTCAAAATTTCATGTTGATATCATGAATGGAAGTACTATTTTTTTTAGTTTTAAATTTTCATACGACACAATCCATTCGTTAGTTCGATTTAGCGTTATGTACAATTTCGATTAATTTTTCCCATGTAACTTTTTTTTTATCATTCGTAGAGAAATGTCGCTTTCTAGAAAAGTTCTTAGAATTTAATTTTCTACAAATCTAGATTCTTTCGAAATTGGTCCAGCCACCAGGAGATGAGTTTCTATTCCGACTATAATAGTTAAGATTTTAGAATTCTCCGCTTTTATTAACCTCAATATCAAGCTGCATTCAAAATTTCATGTTGATATCATGAATGGAAGTACTATTTTTTTTAGTTTTAAATTTTCATACGACACAATCCATTCGTTAGTTCGATTTAGCGTTATGTACAATTTCGATTAATTTTTCCCATGTAACTTTTTTTTTATCATTCGTAGAGAAATGTCGCTTTCTAGAAAAGTTCTTAGAATTTAATTTTCTACAAATCTAGATTCTTTCGAAATTGGTCCAGCCACCAGGAGATGAGTTTCTATTCCGACTATAATAGTTAAGATTTTAGAATTCTCCGCTTTTATTAACCTCAATATCAAGCTGCATTCAAAATTTCATGTTGATATCATGAATGGAAGTACTATTTTTTTTAGTTTTAAATTTTCATACGACACAATCCATTCGTTAGTTCGATTTAGCGTTATGTACAATTTCGATTAATTTTTCCCATGTAACTTTTTTTTTATCATTCGTAGAGAAATGTCGCTTTCTAGAAAAGTTCTTAGAATTTAATTTTCTACAAATCTAGATTCTTTCGAAATTGGTCCAGCCACCAGGAGATGAGTTTCTATTCCGACTATAATAGTTAAGATTTTAGAATTCTTCGCTTTTATTAACCTCAATATCAAGCTGCATTCAAAATTTCATGTTGATATCATGAATGGAAGTACTATTTTTTTTAGTTTTAAATTTTCATACGACACAATCCATTCGTTAGTTCGATTTAGCGTTATGTACAATTTCGATTAATTTTTCCCATGTAACTTTTTTTTTATCATTCGTAGAGAAATGTCGCATTCTAGAAAAGTTCTTAGAATTTAATTTTCTACAAATCTAGATTCTTTCGAAATTGGTCCAGCCACCAGGAGATGAGTTTCTATTCCGACTATAATAGTTAAGATTTTAGAATTCTCCGCTTTTATTAACCTCAATATCAAGCTGCATTCAAAATTTCATGTTGATATCATGAATGGAAGTACTATTTTTTTTAGTTTTAAATTTTCATACGACACAATCCATTCGTTAGTTCGATTTAGCGTTATGTACAATTTCGATTAATTTTTCCCATGTAACTTTTTTTTTATCATTCGTAGAGAAATGTCGCATTCTAGAAAAGTTCTTAGAATTTAATTTTCTACAAATCTAGATTCTTTCGAAATTGGTCCAGCCACCAGGAGATGAGTTTCTATTCTGACTATAATAGTTAAGATTTTAGAATTCTCCGCTTTTATTAACCTCAATATCAAGCTGCATTCAAAATTTCATGTTGATATCATGAATGGAAGTACTATTTTTTTTAGTTTTAAATTTTCATACGACACAATCCATTCGTTAGTTCGATTTAGCGTTATGTACAATTTCGATTAATTTTTCCCATGTAACTTTTTTTTTATCATTCGTAGAGAAATGTCGCTTTCTAGAAAAGTTCTTAGAATTTAATTTTCTACAAATCTAGATTCTTTCGAAATTGGTCCAGCCACCAGGAGATGAGTTTCTATTCTGACTATAATAGTTAAGATTTTAGAATTCTCCGCTTTTATTAACCTCAATATCAAGCTGCATTCAAAATTTCATGTTGATATCATGAATGGAAGTACTAATTTTTTTAGTTTTAAATTTTCATACGACACAATCCATTCGTTAGTTCGATTTAGCGTTATGTACAATTTCGATTAATTTTTCCTATGTAACTTTTTTTTTATCATTCCTAGAGAAATGTCGCATTCTAAAAAAGTTCTTAGAATTTAATTTTCTACAAATCTAGATTCTTTCGAAATTGGTCCAGCCACCAGGAGATGAGTTTCTATTCTGACTATAATAGTTAAGATTTTAGAATTCTCCGCTTTTATTAACCTCAATATCAAGCTGCATTCAAAATTTCATGTTGATATCATGAATGGAAGTACTATTTTTTTTAGTTTTAAATTTTCATACGACACAATCCATTCGTTAGTTCGATTTAGCGTTATGTACAATTTCGATTAATTTTTCCCATGTAACTTTTTTTTTATCATTCGTAGAGAAATGTCGCATTCTAGAAAAGTTCTTAGAATTTAATTTTCTACAAATCTAGATTCTTTCGAAATTGGTCCAGCCACCAGGAGATGAGTTTCTATTCTGACTATAATAGTTAAGATTTTAGAATTCTCCGCTTTTATTAACCTCAATATCAAGCTGCATTCAAAATTTCATGTTGATATCATGAATGGAAGTACTATTTTTTTTAGTTTTAAATTTTCATACGACACAATCCATTCGTTAGTTCGATTTAGCGTTATGTACAATTTCGATTAATTTTTCCCATGTAACTTTTTTTTTATCATTCGTAGAGAAATGTCGCTTTCTAGAAAAGTTCTTAGAATTTAATTTTCTACAAATCTAGATTCTTTCGAAATTGGTCCAGCCACCAGGAGATGAGTTTCTATTCTGACTATAATAGTTAAGATTTTAGAATTCTCCGCTTTTATTAACCTCAATATCAAGCTGCATTCAAAATTTCATGTTGATATCATGAATGGAAGTACTAATTTTTTTAGTTTTAAATTTTCATACGACACAATCCATTCGTTAGTTCGATTTAGCGTTATGTACAATTTCGATTAATTTTTCCCATGTAACTTTTTTTTTATCATTCGTAGAGAAATGTCGCTTTCTAGAAAAGTTCTTAGAATTTAATTTTCTACAAATCTAGATTCTTTCGAAATTGGTCCAGCCACCAGGAGATGAGTTTCTATTCTGACTATAATAGTTAAGATTTTAGAATTCTCCGCTTTTATTAACCTCAATATCAAGCTGCATTCAAAATTTCATGTTGATATCATGAATGGAAGTACTATTTTTTTTAGTTTTAAATTTTCATACGACACAATCCATTCGTTAGTTCGATTTAGCGTTATGTACAATTTCGATTAATTTTTCCTATGTAACTTTTTTTTTATCATTCGTAGAGAAATGTCGCTTTCTAGAAAAGTTCTTAGAATTTAATTTTCTACAAATCTAGATTCTTTCGAAATTGGTCCAGCCACCAGGAGATGAGTTTCTATTCTGACTATAATAGTTAAGATTTTAGAATTCTCCGCTTTTATTAACCTCAATATCAAGCTGCATTCAAAATTTCATGTTGATATCATGAATGGAAGTACTATTTTTTTTAGTTTTAAATTTTCATACGACACAATCCATTCGTTAGTTCGATTTAGCGTTATGTACAATTTCGATTAATTTTTCCCATGTAACTTTTTTTTTATCATTCGTAGAGAAATGTCGCATTCTAAAAAAGTTCTTAGAATTTAATTTTCTACAAATCTAGATTCTTTCGAAATTGGTCCAGCCACCAGGAGATGAGTTTCTATTCTGACTATAATAGTTAAGATTTTAGAATTCTCCGCTTTTATTAACCTCAATATCAAGCTGCATTCAAAATTTCATGTTGATATCATGAATGGAAGTACTATATTTTTTAGTTTTAAATTTTCATACGACACAATCCATTCGTTAGTTCGATTTAGCGTTATGTACAATTTCGATTAATTTTTCCCATGTAACTTTTTTTTTATCATTCGTAGAGAAATGTCGCTTTCTAGAAAAGTTCTTAGAATTTAATTTTCTACAAATCTAGATTCTTTCGAAATTGGTCCAGCCACCAGGAGATGAGTTTCTATTCTGACTATAATAGTTAAGATTTTAGAATTCTCCGCTTTTATTAACCTCAATATCAAGCTGCATTCAAAATTTCATGTTGATATCATGAATGGAAGTACTATTTTTTTTAGTTTTAAATTTTCATACGACACAATCCATTCGTTAGTTCGATTTAGCGTTATGTACAATTTCGATTAATTTTTCCCATGTAACTTTTTTTTTATCATTCGTAGAGAAATGTCGCATTCTAGAAAAGTTCTTAGAATTTAATTTTCTACAAATCTAGATTCTTTCGAAATTGGTCCAGCCACCAGGAGATGAGTTTCTATTCTGACTATAATAGTTAAGATTTTAGAATTCTCCGCTTTTATTAACCTCAATATCAAGCTGCATTCAAAATTTCATGTTGATATCATGAATGGAAGTACTATTTTTTTTAGTTTTAAATTTTCATACGACACAATCCATTCGTTAGTTCGATTTAGCGTTATGTACAATTTCGATTAATTTTTCCCATGTAACTTTTTTTTATCATTCGTAGAGAAATGTCGCTTTCTAGAAAAGTTCTTAGAATTTAATTTTCTACAAATCTAGATTCTTTCGAAATTGGTCCAGCCACCAGGAGATGAGTTTCTATTCTGACTATAATAGTTAAGATTTTAGAATTCTCCGCTTTTATTAACCTCAATATCAAGCTGCATTCAAAATTTCATGTTGATATCATGAATGGAAGTACTATTTTTTTTTAGTTTTAAATTTTCATACGACACAATCCATTCGTTAGTTCGATTTAGCGTTATGTACAATTTCGATTAATTTTTCCTATGTAACTTTTTTTTTATCATTCGTAGAGAAATGTCGCATTCTAGAAAAGTTCTTAGAATTTAATTTTCTACAAATCTAGATTCTTTCGAAATTGGTCCAGCCACCAGGAGATGAGTTTCTATTCTGACTATAATAGTTAAGATTTTAGAATTCTCCGCTTTTATTAACCTCAATATCAAGCTGCATTCAAAATTTCATGTTGATATCATGAATGGAAGTACTATTTTTTTTAGTTTTAAATTTTCATACGACACAATCCATTCGTTAGTTCGATTTAGCGTTATGTACAATTTCGATTAATTTTTCCCATGTAACTTTTTTTTTATCATTCGTAGAGAAATGTCGCATTCTAGAAAAGTTCTTAGAATTTAATTTTCTACAAATCTAGATTCTTTCGAAATTGGTCCAGCCACCAGGAGATGAGTTTCTATTCCGACTATAATAGTTAAGATTTTAGAATTCTCCGCTTTTATTAACCTCAATATCAAGCTGCATTCAAAATTTCATGTTGATATCATGAATGGAAGTACTATTTTTTTAGTTTTAAATTTTCATACGACACAATCCATTCGTTAGTTCGATTTAGCGTTATGTACAATTTCGATTAATTTTTCCCATGTAACTTTTTTTTTATCATTCGTAGAGAAATGTCGCTTTCTAGAAAAGTTCTTAGAATTTAATTTTCTACAAATCTAGATTCTTTCGAAATTGGTCCAACCACCAGGAGATGAGTTTCTATTCCGAATATAATAGTTAAGATTTTAGAATTCTCCGCTTTTATTAACCTCAATATCAAGCTGCATTCAAAATTTCATGTTGATATCATGAATGGAAGTACTATTTTTTTTAGTTTTAAATTTTCATACGACACAATCCATTCGTTAGTTCGATTTAGCGTTATGTACAATTTCGATTAATTTTTCCCATGTAACTTTTTTTTTATCATTCGTAGAGAAATGTCGCATTCTAGAAAAGTTCTTAGAATTTAATTTTCTACAAATCTAGATTCTTTCGAAATTGGTCCAGCCACCAGGAGATGAGTTTCTATTCTGACTATAATAGTTAAGATTTTAGAATTCTCCGCTTTTATTAACCTCAATATCAAGCTGCATTCAAAATTTCATGTTGATATCATGAATGGAAGTACTATTTTTTTTAGTTTTAAATTTTCATACGACACAATCCATTCGTTAGTTCGATTTAGCGTTATGTACAATTTCGATTAATTTTTCCCATGTAACTTTTTTTTTATCATTCCTAGAGAAATGTCGCTTTCTAGAAAAGTTCTTAGAATTTAATTTTCTACAAATCTAGATTCTTTCGAAATTGGTCCAGCCACCAGGAGATGAGTTTCTATTCTGACTATAATAGTTAAGATTTTAGAATTCTCCGCTTTTATTAACCTCAATATCAAGCTGCATTCAAAATTTCATGTTGATATCATGAATGGAAGTACTATTTTTTTTAGTTTTAAATTTTCATACGACACAATCCATTCGTTAGTTCGATTTAGCGTTATGTACAATTTCGATTAATTTTTCCTATGTAACTTTTTTTTATCATTCGTAGAGAAATGTCGCTTTCTAGAAAAGTTCTTAGAATTTAATTTTCTACAAATCTAGATTCTTTCGAAATTGGTCCAGCCACCAGGAGATGAGTTTCTATTCTGACTATAATAGTTAAGATTTTAGAATTCTCCGCTTTTATTAACCTCAATATCAAGCTGCATTCAAAATTTCATGTTGATATCATGAATGGAAGTACTATTTTTTTTAGTTTTAAATTTTCATACGACACAATCCATTCGTTAGTTCGATTTAGCGTTATGTACAATTTCGATTAATTTTTCCCATGTAACTTTTTTTTTATCATTCGTAGAGAAATGTCGCATTCTAAAAAAGTTCTTAGAATTTAATTTTCTACAAATCTAGATTCTTTCGAAATTGGTCCAGCCACCAGGAGATGAGTTTCTATTCTGACTATAATAGTTAAGATTTTAGAATTCTCCGCTTTTATTAACCTCAATATCAAGCTGCATTCAAAATTTCATGTTGATATCATGAATGGAAGTACTATTTTTTTTAGTTTTAAATTTTCATACGACACAATCCATTCGTTAGTTCGATTTAGCGTTATGTACAATTTCGATTAATTTTTCCCATGTAACTTTTTTTTTATCATTCGTAGAGAAATGTCGCTTTCTAGAAAAGTTCTTAGAATTTAATTTTCTACAAATCTAGATTCTTTCGAAATTGGTCCAGCCACCAGGAGATGAGTTTCTATTCTGACTATAATAGTTAAGATTTTAGAATTCTCCGCTTTTATTAACATCAATATCAAGCTGCATTCAAAATTTCATGTTGATATCATGAATGGAAGTACTAATTTTTTTAGTTTTAAATTTTCATACGACACAATCCATTCGTTAGTTCGATTTAGCGTTATGTACAATTTCGATTAATTTTTCCCATGTAACTTTTTTTTTATCATTCGTAGAGAAATGTCGCATTCTAGAAAAGTTCTTAGAATTTAATTTTCTACAAATCTAGATTCTTTCGAAATTGGTCCAGCCACCAGGAGATGAGTTTCTATTCTGACTATAATAGTTAAGATTTTAGAATTCTCCGCTTTTATTAACCTCAATATCAAGCTGCATTCAAAATTTCATGTTGATATCATGAATGGAAGTACTATTTTTTTTAGTTTTAAATTTTCATACGACACAATCCATTCGTTAGTTCGATTTAGCGTTATGTACAATTTCGATTAATTTTTCCCATGTAACTTTTTTTTATCATTCGTAGAGAAATGTCGCTTTCTAGAAAAGTTCTTAGAATTTAATTTTCTACAAATCTAGATTCTTTCGAAATTGGTCCAGCCACCAGGAGATGAGTTTCTATTCTGACTATAATAGTTAAGATTTTAGAATTCTCCGCTTTTATTAACCTCAATATCAAGCTGCATTCAAAATTTCATGTTGATATCATGAATGGAAGTACTATTTTTTTTAGTTTTAAATTTTCATACGACACAATCCATTCGTTAGTTCGATTTAGCGTTATGTACAATTTCGATTAATTTTTCCTATGTAACTTTTTTTTTATCATTCGTAGAGAAATGTCGCATTCTAGAAAAGTTCTTAGAATTTAATTTTCTACAAATCTAGATTCTTTCGAAATTGGTCCAGCCACCAGGAGATGAGTTTCTATTCTGACTATAATAGTTAAGATTTTAGAATTCTCCGCTTTTATTAACCTCAATATCAAGCTGCATTCAAAATTTCATGTTGATATCATGAATGGAAGTACTATTTTTTTTAGTTTTAAATTTTCATACGACACAATCCATTCGTTAGTTCGATTTAGCGTTATGTACAATTTCGATTAATTTTTCCCATGTAACTTTTTTTTTATCATTCGTAGAGAAATGTCGCATTCTAGAAAAGTTCTTAGAATTTAATTTTCTACAAATCTAGATTCTTTCGAAATTGGTCCAGCCACCAGGAGATGAGTTTCTATTCCGACTATAATAGTTAAGATTTTAGAATTCTCCGCTTTTATTAACCTCAATATCAAGCTGCATTCAAAATTTCATGTTGATATCATGAATGGAAGTACTATTTTTTTAGTTTTAAATTTTCATACGACACAATCCATTCGTTAGTTCGATTTAGCGTTATGTACAATTTCGATTAATTTTTCCCATGTAACTTTTTTTTTATCATTCGTAGAGAAATGTCGCTTTCTAGAAAAGTTCTTAGAATTTAATTTTCTACAAATCTAGATTCTTTCGAAATTGGTCCAACCACCAGGAGATGAGTTTCTATTCCGAATATAATAGTTAAGATTTTAGAATTCTCCGCTTTTATTAACCTCAATATCAAGCTGCATTCAAAATTTCATGTTGATATCATGAATGGAAGTACTATTTTTTTTAGTTTTAAATTTTCATACGACACAATCCATTCGTTAGTTCGATTTAGCGTTATGTACAATTTCGATTAATTTTTCCCATGTAACTTTTTTTTTATCATTCGTAGAGAAATGTCGCATTCTAGAAAAGTTCTTAGAATTTAATTTTCTACAAATCTAGATTCTTTCGAAATTGGTCCAGCCACCAGGAGATGAGTTTCTATTCTGACTATAATAGTTAAGATTTTAGAATTCTCCGCTTTTATTAACCTCAATATCAAGCTGCATTCAAAATTTCATGTTGATATCATGAATGGAAGTACTATTTTTTTTAGTTTTAAATTTTCATACGACACAATCCATTCGTTAGTTCGATTTAGCGTTATGTACAATTTCGATTAATTTTTCCCATGTAACTTTTTTTTTATCATTCCTAGAGAAATGTCGCATTCTAAAAAAGTTCTTAGAATTTAATTTTCTACAAATCTAGATTCTTTCGAAATTGGTCCAGCCACCAGGAGATGAGTTTCTATTCTGACTATAATAGTTAAGATTTTAGAATTCTCCGCTTGTATTAACCTCAATATCAAGCTGCATTCAAAATTTCATGTTGATATCATGAATGGAAGTACTATTTTTTTTAGTTTTAAATTTTCATACGACACAATCCATTCGTTAGTTCGATTTAGCGTTATGTACAATTTCGATTAATTTTTCCCATGTAACTTTTTTTTTATCATTCGTAGAGAAATGTCGCTTTCTAGAAAAGTTCTTAGAATTTAATTTTCTACAAATCTAGATTCTTTCGAAATTGGTCCAGCCACCAGGAGATGAGTTTCTATTCTGACTATAATAGTTAAGATTTTAGAATTCTCCGCTTTTATTAACCTCAATATCAAGCTGCATTCAAAATTTCATGTTGATATCATGAATGGAAGTACTATTTTTTTTAGTTTTAAATTTTCATACGACACAATCCATTCGTTAGTTCGATTTAGCGTTATGTACAATTTCGATTAATTTTTCCCATGTAACTTTTTTTTTATCATTCGTAGAGAAATGTCGCATTCTAGAAAAGTTCTTAGAATTTAATTTTCTACAAATCTAGATTCTTTCGAAATTGGTCCAGCCACCAGGAGATGAGTTTCTATTCCGACTATAATAGTTAAGATTTTAGAATTCTCCGCTTTTATTAACCTCAATATCAAGCTGCATTCAAAATTTCATGTTGATATCATGAATGGAAGTACTAATTTTTTTAGTTTTAAATTTTCATACGACACAATCCATTCGTTAGTTCGATTTAGCGTTATGTACAATTTCGATTAATTTTTCCCATGTAACTTTTTTTTTATCATTCGTAGAGAAATGTCGCATTCTAGAAAAGTTCTTAGAATTTAATTTTCTACAAATCTAGATTCTTTCGAAATTGGTCCAGCCACCAGGAGATGAGTTTCTATTCCGACTATAATAGTTAAGATTTTAGAATTCTCCGCTTTTATTAACCTCAATATCAAGCTGCATTCAAAATTTCATGTTGATATCATGAATGGAAGTACTAATTTTTTTAGTTTTAAATTTTCATACGACACAATCCATTCGTTAGTTCGATTTAGCGTTATGTACAATTTCGATTAATTTTTCCCATGTAACTTTTTTTTTATCATTCGTAGAGAAATGTCGCATTCTAAAAAAGTTCTTAGAATTTAATTTTCTACAAATCTAGATTCTTTCGAAATTGGTCCAGCCACCAGGAGATGAGTTTCTATTCTGACTATAATAGTTAAGATTTTAGAATTCTCCGCTTTTATTAACCTCAATATCAAGCTGCATTCAAAATTTCATGTTGATATCATGAATGGAAGTACTATTTTTTTTAGTTTTAAATTTTCATACGACACAATCCATTCGTTAGTTCGATTTAGCGTTATGTACAATTTCGATTAATTTTTCCCATGTAACTTTTTTTTTATCATTCGTAGAGAAATGTCGCTTTCTAGAAAAGTTCTTAGAATTTAATTTTCTACAAATCTAGATTCTTTCGAAATTGGTCCAGCCACCAGGAGATGAGTTTCTATTCTGACTATAATAGTTAAGATTTTAGAATTCTCCGCTTTTATTAACCTCAATATCAAGCTGCATTCAAAATTTCATGTTGATATCATGAATGGAAGTACTATTTTTTTTAGTTTTAAATTTTCATACGACACAATCCATTCGTTAGTTCGATTTAGCGTTATGTACAATTTCGATTAATTTTTCCCATGTAACTTTTTTTTTATCATTCGTAGAGAAATGTCGCTTTCTAGAAAAGTTCTTAGAATTTAATTTTCTACAAATCTAGATTCTTTCGAAATTGGTCCAGCCACCAGGAGATGAGTTTCTATTCTGACTATAATAGTTAAGATTTTAGAATTCTCCGCTTTTATTAACCTCAATATCAAGCTGCATTCAAAATTTCATGTTGATATCATGAATGGAAGTACTATTTCTTTTAGTTTTAAATTTTCATACGACACAATCCATTCGTTAGTTCGATTTAGCGTTATGTACAATTTCGATTAATTTTTCCCATGTAACTTTTTTTTTATCATTCGTAGAGAAATGTCGCATTCTAGAAAAGTTCTTAGAATTTAATTTTCTACAAATCTAGATTCTTTCGAAATTGGTCCAGCCACCAGGAGATGAGTTTCTATTCTGACTATAATAGTTAAGATTTTAGAATTCTCCGCTTTTATTAACCTCAATATCAAGCTGCATTCAAAATTTCATGTTGATATCATGAATGGAAGTACTATTTTTTTTAGTTTTAAATTTTCATACGACACAATCCATTCGTTAGTTCGATTTAGCGTTATGTACAATTTCGATTAATTTTTCCCATGTAACTTTTTTTTTATCATTCGTAGAGAAATGTCGCTTTCTAGAAAAGTTCTTAGAATTTAATTTTCTACAAATCTAGATTCTTTCGAAATTGGTCCAGCCACCAGGAGATGAGTTTCTATTCTGACTATAATAGTTAAGATTTTAGAATTCTCCGCTTTTATTAACCTCAATATCAAGCTGCATTCAAAATTTCATGTTGATATCATGAATGGAAGTACTATTTTTTTTAGTTTTAAATTTTCATACGACACAATCCATTCGTTAGTTCGATTTAGCGTTATGTACAATTTCGATTAATTTTTCCCATGTAACTTTTTTTTTATCATTCGTAGAGAAATGTCGCATTCTAGAAAAGTTCTTAGAATTTAATTTTCTACAAATCTAGATTCTTTCGAAATTGGTCCAGCCACCAGGAGATGAGTTTCTATTCTGACTATAATAGTTAAGATTTTAGAATTCTCCGCTTTTATTAACCTCAATATCAAGCTGCATTCAAAATTTCATGTTGATATCATGAATGGAAGTACTATTTTTTTTAGTTTTAAATTTTCATACGACACAATCCATTCGTTAGTTCGATTTAGCGTTATGTACAATTTCGATTAATTTTTCCCATGTAACTGTTTTTTTATCATTCGTAGAGAAATGTCGCATTCTAGAAAAGTTCTTAGAATTTAATTTTCTACAAATCTAGATTCTTTCGAAATTGGTCCAGCCACCAGGAGATGAGTTTCTATTCTGACTATAATAGTTAAGATTTTAGAATTCTCCGCTTTTATTAACCTCAATATCAAGCTGCATTCAAAATTTCATGTTGATATCATGAATGGAAGTACTATTTTTTTTAGTTTTAAATTTTCATACGACACAATCCATTCGTTAGTTCGATTTAGCGTTATGTACAATTTCGATTAATTTTTCCCATGTAACTTTTTTTTTATCATTCGTAGAGAAATGTCGCATTCTAGAAAAGTTCTTAGAATTTAATTTTCTACAAATCTAGATTCTTTCGAAATTGGTCCAGCCACCACGAGATGAGTTTCTATTCTGACTATAATAGTTAAGATTTTAGAATTCTCCGCTTTTATTAACCTCAATATCAAGCTGCATTCAAAATTTCATGTTGATATCATGAATGGAAGTACTATTTTTTTTAGTTTTAAATTTTCATACGACACAATCCATTCGTTAGTTCGATTTAGCGTTATGTACAATTTCGATTAATTTTTCCCATGTAACTTTTTTTTTATCATTCGTAGAGAAATGTCGCATTCTAGAAAAGTTCTTAGAATTTAATTTTCTACAAATCTAGATTCTTTCGAAATTGGTCCAGCCACCAGGAGATGAGTTTCTATTCTGACTATAATAGTTAAGATTTTAGAATTCTCCGCTTTTATTAACCTCAATATCAAGCTGCATTCAAAATTTCATGTTGATATCATGAATGGAAGTACTATTTTTTTTAGTTTTAAATTTTCATACGACACAATCCATTCGTTAGTTCGATTTAGCGTTATGTACAATTTCGATTAATTTTTCCCATGTAACTTTTTTTTTATCATTCGTAGAGAAATGTCGCATTCTAGAAAAGTTCTTAGAATTTAATTTTCTACAAATCTAGATTCTTTCGAAATTGGTCCAGCCACCAGGAGATGAGTTTCTATTCTGACTATAATAGTTAAGATTTTAGAATTCTCCGCTTTTATTAACCTCAATATCAAGCTGCATTCAAAATTTCATGTTGATATCATGAATGGAAGTACTATTTTTTTTAGTTTTAAATTTTCATACGACACAATCCATTCGTTAGTTCGATTTAGCGTTATGTACAATTTCGATTAATTTTCCCATGTAACTTTTTTTTTAACATTCCTAGAGAAATGTCGCATTCTAGAAAAGTTCTTAGAATTTAATTTTCTACAAATCTAGATTCTTTCGAAATTGGTCCAGCCACCAGGAGATGAGTTTCTATTCTGACTATAATAGTTAAGATTTTAGAATTCTCCGCTTTTATTAACCTCAATATCAAGCTGCATTCAAAATTTCATGTTGATATCATGAATGGAAGTACTATTTTTTTTAGTTTTAAATTTTCATACGACACAATCCATTCGTTAGTTCGATTTAGCGTTATGTACAATTTCGATTAATTTTTCCCATGTAACTTTTTTTTTATCATTCGTAGAGAAATGTCGCATTCTAGAAAAGTTCTTAGAATTTAATTTTCTACAAATCTAGATTCTTTCGAAATTGGTCCACCCACCAGGAGATGAGTTTCTATTCTGACTATAATAGTTAAGATTTTAGAATTCTCCGCTTTTATTAACCTCAATATCAAGCTGCATTCAAAATTTCATGTTGATATCATGAATGGAAGTACTATTTTTTTTAGTTTTAAATTTTCATACGACACAATCCATTCGTTAGTTCGATTTAGCGTTATGTACAATTTCGATTAATTTTTCCCATGTAACTTTTTTTTTATTATTCCTAGAGAAATGTCGCATTCTAGAAAAGTTCTTAGAATTTAATTTTCTACAAATCTAGATTCTTTCGAAATTGGTCCAGCCACCAGGAGATGAGTTTCTATTCTGACTATAATAGTTAAGATTTTAGAATTCTCCGCTTTTATTAACCTCAATATCAAGCTGCATTCAAAATTTCATGTTGATATCATGAATGGAAGTACTAATTTTTTTAGTTTTAAATTTTCATACGACACAATCCATTCGTTAGTTCGATTTAGCGTTATGTACAATTTCGATTAATTTTTCCCATGTAACTTTTTTTCTATCATTCCTAGAGAAATGTCGCATTCTAGAAAAGTTCTTAGAATTTAATTTTCTACAAATCTAGATTCTTTCGAAATTGGTCCAGCCACCAGGAGATGAGTTTCTATTCTGACTATAATAGTTAAGATTTTAGAATTCTCCGCTTTTATTAACCTCAATATCAAGCTGCATTCAAAATTTCATGTTGATATCATGAATGGAAGTACTATTTTTTTTAGTTTTAAATTTTCATACGACACAATCCATTCGTTAGTTCGATTTAGCGTTATGTACAATTTCGATTAATTTTTCCCATGTAACTTTTTTTTTATCATTCGTAGAGAAATGTCGCATTCTAGAAAAGTTCTTAGAATTTAATTTTCTACAAATCTAGATTCTTTCGAAATTGGTCCAGCCACCAGGAGATGAGTTTCTATTCTGACTATAATAGTTAAGATTTTAGAATTCTCCGCTTTTATTAACCTCAATATCAAGCTGCATTCAAAATTTCATGTTGATATCATGAATGGAAGTACTATTTTTTTTAGTTTTAAATTTTCATACGACACAATCCATTCGTTAGTTCGATTTAGCGTTATGTACAATTTCGATTAATTTTTCCCATGTAACTTTTTTTTTATCATTCGTAGAGAAATGTCGCATTCTAGAAAAGTTCTTAGAATTTAATTTTCTACAAATCTAGATTCTTTCGAAATTGGTCCAGCCACCAGGAGATGAGTTTCTATTCTGACTATAATAGTTAAGATTTTAGAATTCTCCGCTTTTATTAACCTCAATATCAAGCTGCATTCAAAATTTCATGTTGATATCATGAATGGAAGTACTATTTTTTTTAGTTTTAAATTTTCATACGACACAATCCATTCGTTAGTTCGATTTAGCGTTATGTACAATTTCGATTAATTTTTCCCATGTAACTTTTTTTTTATCATTCCTAGAGAAATGTCGCATTCTAGAAAAGTTCTTAGAATTTAATTTTCTACAAATCTAGATTCTTTCGAAATTGGTCCAGCCACCAGGAGATGAGTTTCTATTCTGACTATAATAGTTAAGATTTTAGAATTCTCCGCTTTTATTAACCTCAATATCAAGCTGCATTCAAAATTTCATGTTGATATCATGAATGGAAGTACTATTTTTTTTAGTTTTAAATTTTCATACGACACAATCCATTCGTTAGTTCGATTTAGCGTTATGTACAATTTCGATTAATTTTTCCCATGTAACTTTTTTTTTATCATTCCTAGAGAAATGTCGCATTCTAGAAAAGTTCTTAGAATTTAATTTTCTACAAATCTAGATTCTTTCGAAATTGGTCCAGCCACCAAGAGATGAGTTTCTATTCTGACTATAATAGTTAAGATTTTAGAATTCTCCGCTTTTATTAACCTCAATATCAAGCTGCATTCAAAATTTCATGTTGATATCATGAATGGAAGTACTATTTTTTTTAGTTTTAAATTTTCATACGACACAATCCATTCGTTAGTTCGATTTAGCGTTATGTACAATTTCGATTAATTTTTCCCATGTAACTTTTTTTTTTATCATTCGTAGAGAAATGTCGCATTCTAGAAAAGTTCTTAGAATTTAATTTTCTACAAATCTAGATTCTTTCGAAATTGGTCCAGCCACCAGGAGATGAGTTTCTATTCTGACTATAATAGTTAAGATTTTAGAATTCTCCGCTTTTATTAACCTCAATATCAAGCTGCATTCAAAATTTCATGTTGATATCATGAATGGAAGTACTATTTTTTTTAGTTTTAAATTTTCATACGACACAATCCATTCGTTAGTTCGATTTAGCGTTATGTACAATTTCGATTAATTTTTCCCATGAAACTTTTTTTTTATCATTCCTAGAGAAATGTCGCATTCTAGAAAAGTTCTTAGAATTTAATTTTCTACAAATCTAGATTCTTTCGAAATTGGTCCAGCCACCAGGAGATGAGTTTCTATTCTGACTATAATAGTTAAGATTTTAGAATTCTCCGCTTTTATTAACCTCAATATCAAGCTGCATTCAAAATTTCATGTTGATATCATGAATGGAAGTACTATTTTTTTTAGTTTTAAATTTTCATACGACACAATCCATTCGTTAGTTCGATTTAGCGTTATGTACAATTTCGATTAATTTTTCCCATGTAACTTTTTTTTTATCATTCCTAGAGAAATGTCGCATTCTAGAAAAGTTCTTAGAATTTAATTTTCTACAAATCTAGATTCTTTCGAAATTGGTCCAGCCACCAGGAGATGAGTTTCTATTCTGACTATAATAGTTAAGATTTTAGAATTCTCCGCTTTTATTAACCTCAATATCAAGCTGCATTCAAAATTTCATGTTGATATCATGAATGGAAGTACTATTTTTTTTAGTTTTAAATTTTCATACGACACAATCCATTCGTTAGTTCGATTTAGCGTTATGTACAATTTCGATTAATTTTTCCCATGTAACTTTTTTTTTATCATTCGTAGAGAAATGTCGCATTTTAGAAAAGTTCTTAGAATTTAATTTTCTACAAATCTAGATTCTTTCGAAATTGGTCCAGCCACCAGGAGATGAGTTTCTATTCTGACTATAATAGTTAAGATTTTAGAATTCTCCGCTTTTATTAACCTCAATATCAAGCTGCATTCAAAATTTCATGTTGATATCATGAATGGAAGTACTATTTTTTTTAGTTTTAAATTTTCATACGACACAATCCATTCGTTAGTTCGATTTAGCGTTATGTACAATTTCGATTAATTTTTCCCATGTAACTTTTTTTTTATCATTCCTAGAGAAATGTCGCATTCTAGAAAAGTTCTTAGAATTTAATTTTCTACAAATCTAGATTCTTTCGAAATTGGTCCAGCCACCAGGAGATGAGTTTCTATTCCGACTATAATAGTTAAGATTTTAGAATTCTCCGCTTTTATTAACCTCAATATCAAGCTGCATTCAAAATTTCATGTTGATATCATGAATGGAAGTACTAATTTTTTTAGTTTTAAATTTTCATACGACACAATCCATTCGTTAGTTCGATTTAGCGTTATGTACAATTTCGATTAATTTTTCCCATGTAACTTTTTTTTTATCATTCGTAGAAAAATGTCGCATTCTAGAAAAGTTCTTAGAATTTAATTTTCTACAAATCTAGATTCTTTCGAAATTGGTCCAGCCACCAGGAGATGAGTTTCTATTCTGACTATAATAGTTAAGATTTTAGAATTCTCCGCTTTTATTAACCTCAATATCAAGCTGCATTCAAAATTTCATGTTGATATCATGAATGGAAGTACTAATTTTTTTAGTTTTAAATTTTTATACGACACAATCCATTCGTTAGTTCGATTTAGCGTTATGTACAATTTCGATTAATTTTTCCCATGTAACTTTTTTTTTATCATTCCTAGAGAAATGTCGCATTCTAGAAAAGTTCTTAGAATTTAATTTTCTACAAATCTAGATTCTTTCGAAATTGGTCCAGCCACCAGGAGATGAGTTTCTATTCTGACTATAATAGTTAAGATTTTAGAATTCTCCGCTTTTATTAACCTCAATATCAAGCTGCATTCAAAATTTCATGTTGATATCATGAATGGAAGTACTATTTTTTTTAGTTTTAAATTTTCATACGACACAATCCATTCGTTAGTTCGATTTAGCGTTATGTACAATTTCGATTAATTTTTCCCATGTAACTTTTTTTTATCATTCGTAGAGAAATGTCGTATTCTAGAAAAGTTCTTAGAATTTAATTTTCTACAAATCTAGATTCTTTCGAAATTGGTCCAGCCACCAGGAGATGAGTTTCTATTCTGACTATAATAGTTAAGATTTTAGAATTCTCCGCTTTTATTAACCTCAATATCAAGCTGCATTCAAAATTTCATATTGATATCATGAATGGAAGTACTATTTTTTTTAGTTTTAAATTTTCATACGACACAATCCATTCGTTAGTTCGATTTAGCGTTATGTACAATTTCGATTAATTTTTCCCATGTAACTTTTTTTTTATCATTCGTAGAGAAATGTCGCATTCTAGAAAAGTTCTTAGAATTTAATTTTCTACAAATCTAGATTCTTTCGAAATTGGTCCAGCCACCAGGAGATGAGTTTCTATTCCGACTATAATAGTTAAGATTTTAGAATTCTCCGCTTTTATTAACCTCAATATCAAGCTGCATTCAAAATTTCATGTTGATATCATGAATGGAAGTACTATTTTTTTTAGTTTTAAATTTTCATACGACACAATCCATTCGTTAGTTCGATTTAGCGTTATGTACAATTTCGATTAATTTTTCCCATGTAACTTTTTTTTTATCATTCGTAGAGAAATGTCGCATTCTAGAAAAGTTCTTAGAATTTAATTTTCTACAAATCTAGATTCTTTCGAAATTGGTCCAGCCACCAGGAGATGAGTTTCTATTCTGACTATAATAGTTAAGATTTTAGAATTCTCCGCTTTTATTAACCTCAATATCAAGCTGCATTCAAAATTTCATGTTGATATCATGAATGGAAGTACTATTTTTTTTAGTTTTAAATTTTCATACGACACAATCCATTCGTTAGTTCGATTTAGCGTTATGTACAATTTCGATTAATTTTTCCCATGTAACTTTTTTTTTATCATTCCTAGAGAAATGTCGCATTCTAAAAAAGTTCTTAGAATTTAATTTTCTACAAATCTAGATTCTTTCGAAATTGGTCCAGCCACCAGGAGATGAGTTTCTATTCCGACTATAATAGTTAAGATTTTAGAATTCTCCGCTTTTATTAACCTCAATATCAAGCTGCATTCAAAATTTCATGTTGATATCATGAATGGAAGTACTAATTTTTTTAGTTTTAAATTTTCATACGACACAATCCATTCGTTAGTTCGATTTAGCGTTATGTACAATTTCGATTAATTTTTCCCATGTAACTTTTTTTTTATCATTCGTAGAAAAATGTCGCATTCTAGAAAAGTTCTTAGAATTTAATTTTCTACAAATCTAGATTCTTTCGAAATTGGTCCAGCCACCAGGAGATGAGTTTCTATTCTGACTATAATAGTTAAGATTTTAGAATTCTCCGCTTTTATTAACCTCAATATCAAGCTGCATTCAAAATTTCATGTTGATATCATGAATGGAAGTACTAATTTTTTTAGTTTTAAATTTTTATACGACACAATCCATTCGTTAGTTCGATTTAGCGTTATGTACAATTTCGATTAATTTTTCCCATGTAACTTTTTTTTTATCATTCCTAGAGAAATGTCGCATTCTAGAAAAGTTCTTAGAATTTAATTTTCTACAAATCTAGATTCTTTCGAAATTGGTCCAGCCACCAGGAGATGAGTTTCTATTCTGACTATAATAGTTAAGATTTTAGAATTCTCCGCTTTTATTAACCTCAATATCAAGCTGCATTCAAAATTTCATGTTGATATCATGAATGGAAGTACTATTTTTTTTAGTTTTAAATTTTCATACGACACAATCCATTCGTTAGTTCGATTTAGCGTTATGTACAATTTCGATTAATTTTTCCCATGTAACTTTTTTTTATCATTCGTAGAGAAATGTCGTATTCTAGAAAAGTTCTTAGAATTTAATTTTCTACAAATCTAGATTCTTTCGAAATTGGTCCAGCCACCAGGAGATGAGTTTCTATTCTGACTATAATAGTTAAGATTTTAGAATTCTCCGCTTTTATTAACCTCAATATCAAGCTGCATTCAAAATTTCATATTGATATCATGAATGGAAGTACTATTTTTTTTAGTTTTAAATTTTCATACGACACAATCCATTCGTTAGTTCGATTTAGCGTTATGTACAATTTCGATTAATTTTTCCCATGTAACTTTTTTTTTATCATTCGTAGAGAAATGTCGCATTCTAGAAAAGTTCTTAGAATTTAATTTTCTACAAATCTAGATTCTTTCGAAATTGGTCCAGCCACCAGGAGATGAGTTTCTATTCTGACTATAATAGTTAAGATTTTAGAATTCTCCGCTTTTATTAACCTCAATATCAAGCTGCATTCAAAATTTCATGTTGATATCATGAATGGAAGTACTATTTTTTTTAGTTTTAAATTTTCATACGACACAATCCATTCGTTAGTTCGATTTAGCGTTATGTACAATTTCGATTAATTTTTCCCATGTAACTTTTTTTTTATCATTCGTAGAGAAATGTCGCATTCTAGAAAAGTTCTTAGAATTTAATTTTCTACAAATCTAGATTCTTTCGAAATTGGTCCAGCCACCAGGAGATGAGTTTCTATTCTGACTATAATAGTTAAGATTTTAGAATTCTCCGCTTTTATTAACCTCAATATCAAGCTGCATTCAAAATTTCATGTTGATATCATGAATACAAGTACTATTTTTTTTAGTTTTAAATTTTCATACGACACAATCCATTCGTTAGTTCGATTTAGCGTTATGTACAATTTCGATTAATTTTTCCCATGTAACTTTTTTTTTATCATTCCTAGAGAAATGTCGCATTCTATAAAAGTTCTTAGAATTTAATTTTCTACAAATCTAGATTCTTTCGAAATTGGTCCAGCCACCAGGAGATGAGTTTCTATTCTGACTATAATAGTTAAGATTTTAGAATTCTCCGCTTTTATTAACCTCAATATCAAGCTGCATTCAAAATTTCATGTTGATATCATGAATGGAAGTACTATTTTTTTTAGTTTTAAATTTTCATACGACACAATCCATTCGTTAGTTCGATTTAGCGTTATGTACAATTTCGATTAATTTTTCCCATGTAACTTTTTTTTTATCATTCGTAGAGAAATGTCGCATTCTAGAAAAGTTCTTAGAATTTAATTTTCTACAAATCTAGATTCTTTCGAAATTGGTCCAGCCACCAGGAGATGAGTTTCTATTCTGACTATAATAGTTAAGATTTTAGAATTCTCCGCTTTTATTAACCTCAATATCAAGCTGCATTCAAAATTTCATGTTGATATCATGAATGGAAGTACTATTTTTTTTAGTTTTAAATTTTCATACGACACAATCCATTCGTTAGTTCGATTTAGCGTTATGTACAATTTCGATTAATTTTTCCCATGTAACTTTTTTTTTATCATTCCTAGAGAAATGTCGCATTCTAGAAAAGTTCTTAGAATTTAATTTTCTACAAATCTAGATTCTTTCGAAATTGGTCCAGCCACCAGGAGATGAGTTTCTATTCTGACTATGATAGTTAAGATTTTAGAATTCTCCGCTTTTATTAACCTCAATATCAAGCTGCATTCAAAATTTCATGTTGATATCATGAATGGAAGTACTATTTTTTTTAGTTTTAAATTTTCATACGACACAATCCATTCGTTAGTTCGATTTAGCGTTATGTACAATTTCGATTAATTTTTCCCATGTAACTTTTTTTTTATCATTCCTAGAGAAATGTCGCATTCTAGAAAAGTTCTTAGAATTTAATTTTCTACAAATCTAGATTCTTTCGAAATTGGTCCAGCCACCAGGAGATGAGTTTCTATTCCGACTATAATAGTTAAGATTTTAGAATTCTCCGCTTTTATTAACCTCAATATCAAGCTGCATTCAAAATTTCATGTTGATATCATGAATGGAAGTACTAATTTTTTTAGTTTTAAATTTTCATACGACACAATCCATTCGTTAGTTCGATTTAGCGTTATGTACAATTTCGATTAATTTTTCCCATGTAACTTTTATTTTATCATTCGTAGAGAAATGTCGCATTCTAGAAAAGTTCTTAGAATTTAATTTTCTACAAATCTAGATTCTTTCGAAATTGGTCCAGCCACCAGGAGATGAGTTTCTATTCTGACTATAATAGTTAAGATTTTAGAATTCTCCGCTTTTATTAACCTCAATATCAAGCTGCATTCAAAATTTCATGTTGATATCATGAATGGAAGTACTATTTTTTTGAGTTTTAAATTTTCATACGACACAATCCATTCGTTAGTTCGATTTAGCGTTATGTACAATTTCGATTAATTTTTCCCATGTAACTTTTTTTTTATCATTCCTAGAGAAATGTCGCATTCTAGAAAAGTTCTTAGAATTTAATTTTCTACAAATCTAGATTCTTTCGAAATTGGTCCAGCCACCAGGAGATGAGTTTCTATTCTGACTATAATAGTTAAGATTTTAGAATTCTCCGCTTTTATTAACCTCAATATCAAGCTGCATTCAAAATTTCATGTTGATATCATGAATGGAAGTACTATTTTTTTTAGTTTTAAATTTTCATACGACACAATCCATTCGTTAGTTCGATTTAGCGTTATGTACAATTTCGATTAATTTTTCCCATGTAACTTTTTTTTTATCATTCCTAGAGAAATGTCGCATTCTAGAAAAGTTCTTAGAATTTAATTTTCTACAAATCTAGATTCTTTCGAAATTGGTCCAGCCACCAGGAGATGAGTTTCTATTCTGACTATAATAGTTAAGATTTTAGAATTCTCCGCTTTTATTAACCTCAATATCAAGCTGCATTCAAAATTTCATGTTGATATCATGAATGGAAGTACTATTTTTTTTAGTTTTAAATTTTCATACGACACAATCCATTCGTTAGTTCGATTTAGCGTTATGTACAATTTCGATTAATTTTTCCCATGTAACTTTTTTTTTATCATTCCTAGAGAAATGTCGCATTCTAGAAAAGTTCTTAGAATTTAATTTTCTACAAATCTAGATTCTTTCGAAATTGGTCCAGCCACCAGGAGATGAGTTTCTATTCCGACTATAATAGTTAAGATTTTAGAATTCTCCGCTTTTATTAACCTCAATATCAAGCTGCATTCAAAATTTCATGTTGATATCATGAATGGAAGTACTATTTTTTTTAGTTTTAAATTTTCATACGACACAATCCATTCGTTAGTTCGATTTAGCGTTATGTACAATTTCGATTAATTTTTCCCATGTAACTTTTTTTTTATCATTCGTAGAGAAATGTCGCATTCTAGAAAAGTTCTTAGAATTTAATTTTCTACAAATCTAGATTCTTTCGAAATTGGTCCAGCCACCAGGAGATGAGTTTCTATTCCGACTATAATAGTTAAGATTTTAGAATTCTCCGCTTTTATTAACCTCAATATCAAGCTGCATTCAAAATTTCATGTTGATATCATGAATGGAAGTACTATTTTTTTTAGTTTTAAATTTTCATACGACACAATCCATTCGTTAGTTCGATTTAGCGTTATGTACAATTTCGATTAATTTTTCCCATGTAACTTTTTTTTTATCATTCGTAGAGAAATGTCGCATTCTAGAAAAGTTCTTAGAATTTAATTTTCTACAAATCTAGATTCTTTCGAAATTGGTCCAGCCACCAGGAGATGAGTTTCTATTCTGACTATAATAGTTAAGATTTTAGAATTCTCCGCTTTTATTAACCTCAATATCAAGCTGCATTCAAAATTTCATGTTGATATCGTGAATGGAAGTACTAATTTTTTTAGTTTTAAATTTTCATACGACACAATCCATTCGTTAGTTCGATTTAGCGTTATGTACAATTTCGATTAATTTTTCCCATGTCACTTTTTTTTTATCATTCGTAGAGAAATGTCGCATTCTAGAAAAGTTCTTAGAATTTAATTTTCTACAAATCTAGATTCTTTCGAAATTGGTCCAGCCACCAGGAGATGAGTTTCTATTCTGACTATAATAGTTAAGATTTTAGAATTCTCCGCTTTTATTAACCTCAATATCAAGCTGCATTCAAAATTTCATGTTGATATCATGAATGGAAGTACTATTTTTTTTAGTTTTAAATTTTCATACGACACAATCCATTCGTTAGTTCGATTTAGCGTTATGTACAATTTCGATTAATTTTTCCCATGTAACTTTTTTTTTATCATTCCTAGAGAAATGTCGCATTCTAGAAAAGTTCTTAGAATTTAATTTTCTACAAATCTAGATTCTTTCGAAATTGGTCCAGCCACCAGGAGATGAGTTTCTATTCTGACTATAATAGTTAAGATTTTAGAATTCTCCGCTTTTATTAACCTCAATATCAAGCTGCATTCAAAATTTCATGTTGATATCATGAATGGAAGTACTATTTTTTTTAGTTTTAAATTTTCATACGACACAATCCATTCGTTAGTTCGATTTAGCGTTATGTACAATTTCGATTAATTTTTCCCATGTAACTTTTTTTTTATCATTCCTAGAGAAATGTCGCATTCTAGAAAAGTTCTTAGAATTTAATTTTCTACAAATCTAGATTCTTTCGAAATTGGTCCAGCCACCAGGAGATGAGTTTCTATTCCGACTATAATAGTTAAGATTTTAGAATTCTCCGCTTTTATTAACCTCAATATCAAGCTGCATTCAAAATTTCATGTTGATATCATGAATGGAAGTACTATTTTTTTTAGTTTTAAATTTTCATACGACACAATCCATTCGTTAGTTCGATTTAGCGTTATGTACAATTTCGATTAATTTTTCCCATGTAACTTTTTTTTTATCATTCGTAGAGAAATGTCGCATTCTAGAAAAGTTCTTAGAATTTAATTTTCTACAAATCTAGATTCTTTCGAAATTGGTCCAGCCACCAGGAGATGAGTTTCTATTCTGACTATAATAGTTAAGATTTTAGAATTCTCCGCTTTTATTAACCTCAATATCAAGCTGCATTCAAAATTTCATGTTGATATCATGAATGGAAGTACTAATTTTTTTAGTTTTAAATTTTCATACGACACAATCCATTCGTTAGTTCGATTTAGCGTTATGTACAATTTCGATTAATTTTTCCCATGTAACTTTTTTTTTATCATTCGTAGAGAAATGTCGCATTCTAGAAAAGTTCTTAGAATTTAATTTTCTACAAATCTAGATTCTTTCGAAATTGGTCCAGCCACCAGGAGATGAGTTTCTATTCCGACTATAATAGTTAAGATTTTAGAATTCTCCGCTTTTATTAACCTCAATATCAAGCTGCATTCAAAATTTCATGTTGATATCATGAATGGAAGTACTAATTTTTTTAGTTTTAAATTTTCATACGACACAATCCATTCGTTAGTTCGATTTAGCGTTATGTACAATTTCGATTAATTTTTCCCATGTAACTTTTTTTTTATCATTCCTAGAGAAATGTCGCATTCTAGAAAAGTTCTTAGAATTTAATTTTCTACAAATCTAGAATTTTTCGAAATTGGTCCAGCCACCAGGAGATGAGTTTCTATTCTGACTATAATAGTTAAGATTTTAGAATTCTCCGCTTTTATTAACCTCAATATCAAGCTGCATTCAAAATTTCATGTTGATATCATGAATGGAAGTACTATTTTTTTTAGTTTTAAATTTTCATACGACACAATCCATTCGTTGGTTCGATTTAGCGTTATGTACAATTTCGATTAATTTTTCCCATGTAACTTTTTTTTTATCATTCGTAGAGAAATGTCGCATTTCTAGAAAAGTTCTTAGAATTTAATTTTCTACAAATCTAGATTCTTTCGAAATTGGTCCAGCCACCAGGAGATGAGTTTCTATTCTGACTATAATAGTTAAGATTTTAGAATTCTCCGCTTTTATTAACCTCAATATCAAGCTGCATTCAAAATTTCATGTTGATATCATGAATGGAAGTACTAATTTTTTTAGTTTTAAATTTTCATACGACACAATCCATTCGTTAGTTCGATTTAGCGTTATGTACAATTTCGATTAATTTTTCCCATGTAACTTTTTTTTTATCATTCCTAGAGAAATGTCGCATTCTAGAAAAGTTCTTAGAATTTAATTTTCTACAAATCTAGATTCTTTCGAAATTGGTCCAGCCACCAGGAGATGAGTTTCTATTCTGACTATAATAGTTAAGATTTTAGAATTCTCCGCTTTTATTAACCTCAATATCAAGCTGCATTCAAAATTTCATGTTGATATCATGAATGGAAGTACTATTTTTTTTAGTTTTAAATTTTCATACGACACAATCCATTCGTTAGTTCGATTTAGCGTTATGTACAATTTCGATTAATTTTTCCCATGTAACTTTTTTTTTATCATTCGTAGAGAAATGTCGCATTCTAGAAAAGTTCTTAGAATTTAATTTTCTACAAATCTAGATTCTTTCGAAATTGGTCCAGCCACCAGGAGATGAGTTTCTATTCCGACTATAATAGTTAAGATTTTAGAATTCTCCGCTTTTATTAACCTCAATATCAAGCTGCATTCAAAATTTCATGTTGATATCATGAATGGAAGTACTAATTTTTTTAGTTTTAAATTTTCATACGACACAATCCATTCGTTAGTTCGATTTAGCGTTATGTACAATTTCGATTAATTTTTCCCATGTAACTTTTTTTTTATCATTCCTAGAGAAATGTCGCATTCTAGAAAAGTTCTTAGAATTTAATTTTCTACAAATCTAGATTCTTTGGAAATTGGTCCAGCCACCAGGAGATGAGTTTCTATTCTGACTATAATAGTTAAGATTTTAGAATTCTCCGCTTTTATTAACCTCAATATCAAGCTGCATTCAAAATTTCATGTTGATATCATGAATGGAAGTACTATTTTTTTTAGTTTTAAATTTTCATACGACACAATCCATTCGTTAGTTCGATTTAGCGTTATGTACAATTTCGATTAATTTTTCCCATGTAACTTTTTTTTTATCATTCGTAGAGAAATGTCGCATTCAAGAAAAGTTCTTAGAATTTAATTTTCTACAAATCTAGATTCTTTCGAAATTGGTCCAGCCACCAGGAGATGAGTTTCTATTCTGACTATAATAGTTAAGATTTTAGAATTCTCCGCTTTTATTAACCTCAATATCAAGCTGCATTCAAAATTTCATGTTGATATCATGAATGGAAGTACTAATTTTTTTAGTTTTAAATTTTCATACGACACAATCCATTCGTTAGTTCGATTTAGCGTTATGTACAATTTCGATTAATTTTTCCCATGTAACTTTTTTTTTATCATTCGTAGAGAAATGTCGCATTCTAGAAAAGTTCTTAGAATTTAATTTTCTACAAATCTAGATTCTTTCGAAATTGGTCCAGCCACCAGGAGATGAGTTTCTATTCCGACTATAATAGTTAAGATTTTAGAATTCTCCGCTTTTATTAACCTCAATATCAAGCTGCATTCAAAATTTCATGTTGATATCATGAATGGAAGTACTAATTTTTTTAGTTTTAAATTTTCATACGACACAATCCATTCGTTAGTTCGATTTAGCGTTATGTACAATTTCGATTAATTTTTCCCATGTAACTTTTTTTTTATCATTCGTAGAGAAATGTCGCATTCTAGAAAAGTTCTTAGAATTTAATTTTCTACAAATCTAGATTCTTTCGAAATTGGTCCAGCCACCAGGAGATGAGTTTCTATTCTGACTATAATAGTTAAGATTTTAGAATTCTCCGCTTTTATTAACCTCAATAACAAGCTGCATTCAAAATTTCATGTTGATATCATGAATGGAAGTACTAATTTTTTTAGTTTTAAATTTTCATACGACACAATCCATTCGTTAGTTCGATTTAGCGTTATGTACAATTTCGATTAATTTTTCCCATGTAACTTTTTTTTTATCATTCCTAGAGAAATGTCGCATTCTAGAAAAGTTCTTAGAATTTAATTTTCTACAAATCTAGATTCTTTCGAAATTGGTCCAGCCACCAGGAGATGAGTTTCTATTCTGACTATAATAGTTAAGATTTTAGAATTCTCCGCTTTTATTAACCTCAATATCAAGCTGCATTCAAAATTTCATGTTGATATCATGAATGCAAGTACTATTTTTTTTAGTTTTAAATTTTCATACGACACAATCCATTCGTTAGTTCGATTTAGCGTTATGTACAATTTCGATTAATTTTTCCCATGTAACTTTTTTTTTATCATTCCTAGAGAAATGTCGCATTCTAGAAAAGTTCTTAGAATTTAATTTTCTACAAATCTAGATTCTTTCGAAATTGGTCCAGCCACCAGGAGATGAGTTTCTATTCCGACTATAATAGTTAAGATTTTAGAATTCTCCGCTTTTATTAACCTCAATATCAAGCTGCATTCAAAATTTCATGTTGATATCATGAATGGAAGTACTATTTTTTTTAGTTTTAAATTTTCATACGACACAATCCATTCGTTAGTTCGATTTAGCGTTATGTACAATTTCGATTAATTTTTCCCATGTAACTTTTTTTTTATCATTCGTAGAGAAATGTCGCATTCTAGAAAAGTTCTTAGAATTTAATTTTCTACAAATCTAGATTCTTTCGAAATTGGTCCAGCCACCAGGAGATGAGTTTCTATTCTGACTATAATAGTTAAGATTTTAGAATTCTCCGCTTTTATTAACCTCAATATCAAGCTGCATTCAAAATTTCATGTTGATATCATGAATGGAAGTACTAATTTTTTTAGTTTTAAATTTTCATACGACACAATCCATTCGTTAGTTCGATTTAGCGTTATGTACAATTTCGATTAATTTTTCCCATGTAACTTTTTTTTTATCATTCGTAGAGAAATGTCGCATTCTAGAAAAGTTCTTAGAATTTAATTTTCTACAAATCTAGATTCTTTCGAAATTGGTCCAGCCACCAGGAGATGAGTTTCTATTCCGACTATAATAGTTAAGATTTTAGAATTCTCCGCTTTTATTAACCTCAATATCAAGCTGCATTCAAAATTTCATGTTGATATCGTGAATGGAAGTACTAATTTTTTTAGTTTTAAATTTTCATACGACACAATCCATTCGTTAGTTCGATTTAGCGTTATGTACAATTTCGATTAATTTTTCCCATGTAACTTTTTTTTTATCATTCCTAGAGAAATGTCGCATTCTAGAAAAGTTCTTAGAATTTAATTTTCTACAAATCTAGATTCTTTCGAAATTGGTCCAGCCACCAGGAGATGAGTTTCTATTCTGACTATAATAGTTAAGATTTTAGAATTCTCCGCTTTTATTAACCTCAATATCAAGCTGCATTCAAAATTTCATGTTGATATCATGAATGGAAGTACTATTTTTTTTAGTTTTAAATTTTCATACGACACAATCCATTCGTTAGTTCGATTTAGCGTTATGTACAATTTCGATTAATTTTTCCCATGTAACTTTTTTTTTATCATTCGTAGAGAAATGTCGCATTCTAGAAAAGTTCTTAGAATTTAATTTTCTACAAATCTAGATTCTTTCGAAATTGGTCCAGCCACCAGGAGATGAGTTTCTATTCCGACTATAATAGTTAAGATTTTAGAATTCTCCGCTTTTATTAACCTCAATATCAAGCTGCATTCAAAATTTCATGTTGATATCATGAATGGAAGTACTAATTTTTTTAGTTTTAAATTTTCATACGACACAATCCATTCGTTAGTTCGATTTAGCGTTATGTACAATTTCGATTAATTTTTCCCATGTAACTTTTTTTTTATCATTCGTAGAGAAATGTCGCATTCTAGAAAAGTTCTTAGAATTTAATTTTCTACAAATCTAGATTCTTTGGAAATTGGTCCAGCCACCAGGAGATGAGTTTCTATTCTGACTATAATAGTTAAGATTTTAGAATTCTCCGCTTTTATTAACCTCAATATCAAGCTGCATTCAAAATTTCATGTTGATATCATGAATGGAAGTACTATTTTTTTTAGTTTTAAATTTTCATACGACACAATCCATTCGTTCTTTTTTTTTATCATTCGTAGAGAAATGTCGCATTCTAGAAAAGTTCTTAGAATTTAATTTTCTACAAATCTAGATTCTTTCGAAATTTGTCCAGCCACCAGGAGATGAGTTTCTATTCTGACTATAATAGTTAAGATTTTAGAATTCTCCGCTTTTATTAACCTCAATATCAAGCTGCATTCAAAATTTCATGTTGATATCATGAATGGAAGTACTAATTTTTTTAGTTTTAAATTTTCATACGACACAATCCATTCGTTAGTTCGATTTAGCGTTATGTACAATTTCGATTAATTTTTCCCATGTAACTTTTTTTTTATCATTCGTAGAGAAATGTCGCATTCTAGAAAAGTTCTTAGAATTTAATTTTCTACAAATCTAGATTCTTTCGAAATTGGTCCAGCCACCAGGAGATGAGTTTCTATTCTGACTATAATAGTTAAGATTTAGAATTCTCCGCTTTTATTAACCTCAATATCAAGCTGCATTCAAAATTTCATGTTGATATCATGAATGGAAGTGCTATTTTTTTTAGTTTTAAATTTTCATACGACACAATCCATTCGTTAGTTCGATTTAGCGTTATGTACAATTTCGATTAATTTTTCCATGTAACTTTTTTTTTATCATTCGTAGAGAAATGTCGCATTCTAGAAAAGTTCTTAGAATTTAATTTTCTACAAATCTAGATTCTTTCGAAATTGGTCCAGCCACCAGGAGATGAGTTTCTATTCCGACTATAATAGTTAAGATTTTAGAATTCTCCGCTTTTATTAACCTCAATATCAAGCTGCATTCAAAATTTCATGTTGATATCATGAATGGAAGTACTAATTTTTTTTAGTTTTAAATTTTCATACGACACAATCCATTCGTTAGTTCGATTTAGCGTTATGTACAATTTCGATTAATTTTTCCCATGTAACTTTTTTTTTATCATTCGTAGAGAAATGTCGCATTCTAGAAAAGTTCTTAGAATTTAATTTTCTACAAATCTAGATTCTTTCGAAATTGGTCCAGCCACCAGGAGATGAGTTTCTATTCTGACTATAATAGTTAAGATTTTAGAATTCTCCGCTTTTATTAACCTCAATATCAAGCTGCATTCAAAATTTCATGTTGATATCATGAATGGAAGTACTATTTTTTTAGTTTTAAATTTTCATACGACACAATCCATTCGTTAGTTCGATTTAGCGTTATGTACAATTTCGATTAATTTTTCCCATGTAACTTTTTTTTTATCATTCCTAGAGAAATGTCGCATTCTAGAAAAGTTCTTAGAATTTAATTTTCTACAAATCTAGATTCTTTCGAAATTGGTCCAGCCACCAGGAGATGAGTTTCTATTCTGACTATAATAGTTAAGATTTTAGAATTCTCCGCTTTTATTAACCTCAATATCAAGCTGCATTCAAAATTTCATGTTGATATCATGAATGGAAGTACTATTTTTTTTAGTTTTAAATTTTCATACGACACAATCCATTCGTTAGTTCGATTTAGCGTTATGTACAATTTCGATTAATTTTTCCCATGTAACTTTTTTTATCATTCCTAGAGAAATGTCGCATTCTAGAAAAGTTCTTAGAATTTAATTTTCTACAAATCTAGATTCTTTCGAAATTGGTCCAGCCACCAGGAGATGAGTTTCTATTCTGACTATAATAGTTAAGATTTTAGAATTCTCCGCTTTTATTAACCTCAATATCAAGCTGCATTCAAAATTTCATGTTGATATCATGAATGGAAGTACTAATTTTTTTAGTTTTAAATTTTCATACGACACAATCCATTCGTTAGTTCGATTTAGCGTTATGTACAATTTCGATTAATTTTTCCCATGTAACTTTTTTTTTATCATTCCTAGAGAAATGTCGCATTCTAGAAAAGTTCTTAGAATTTAATTTTCTACAAATCTAGATTCTTTCGAAATTGGTCCAGCCACCAGGAGATGAGTTTCTATTCCGACTATAATAGTTAAGATTTTAGAATTCTCCGCTTTTATTAACCTCAATATCAAGCTGCATTCAAAATTTCATGTTGATATCATGAATGGAAGTACTAATTTTTTTAGTTTTAAATTTTCATACGACACAATCCATTCGTTAGTTCGATTTAGCGTTATGTACAATTTCGATTAATTTTTCCCATGTAACTTTTTTTTTATCATTCCTAGAGAAATGTCGCATTCTAGAAAAGTTCTTAGAATTTAATTTTCTACAAATCTAGATTCTTTCGAAATTGGTCCAGCCACCAGGAGATGAGTTTCTATTCTGACTATAATAGTTAAGATTTTAGAATTCTCCGCTTTTATTAACCTCAATATCAAGCTGCATTCAAAATTTCATGTTGATATCATGAATGGAAGTACTATTTTTTTTAGTTTTAAATTTTCATACGACACAATCCATTCGTTAGTTCGATTTAGCGTTATGTACAATTTCGATTAATTTTTCCCATGTAACTTTTTTTTTATCATTCGTAGAGAAATGTCGCATTCTAGAAAAGTTCTTAGAATTTAATTTTCTACAAATCTAGATTCTTTCGAAATTGGTCCAGCCACCAGGAGATGAGTTTCTATTCCGACTATAATAGTTAAGGTTTTAGAATTCTCCGCTTTTATTAACCTCAATATCAAGCTGCATTCAAAATTTCATGTTGATATCATGAATGGAAGTACTAATTTTTTTAGTTTTAAATTTTCATACGACACAATCCATTCGTTAGTTCGATTTAGCGTTATGTACAATTTCGATTAATTTTTCCCATGTAACTTTTTTTTTATCATTCCTAGAGAAATGTCGCATTCTAGAAAAGTTCTTAGAATTTAATTTTCTACAAATCTAGATTCTTTGGAAATTGGTCCAGCCACCAGGAGATGAGTTTCTATTCTGACTATAATAGTTAAGATTTTAGAATTCTCCGCTTTTATTAACCTCAATATCAAGCTGCATTCAAAATTTCATGTTGATATCATGAATGGAAGTACTATTTTTTTTAGTTTTAAATTTTCATACGACACAATCCATTCGTTAGTTCGATTTAGCGTTATGTACAATTTCGATTAATTTTTCCCATGTAACTTTTTTTTTATCATTCGTAGAGAAATGTCGCATTCAAGAAAAGTTCTTAGAATTTAATTTTCTACAAATCTAGATTCTTTCGAAATTGGTCCAGCCACCAGGAGATGAGTTTCTATTCTGACTATAATAGTTAAGATTTTAGAATTCTCCGCTTTTATTAACCTCAATATCAAGCTGCATTCAAAATTTCATGTTGATATCATGAATGGAAGTACTAATTTTTTTAGTTTTAAATTTTCATACGACACAATCCATTCGTTAGTTCGATTTAGCGTTATGTACAATTTCGATTAATTTTTCCCATGTAACTTTTTTTTTATCATTCCTAGAGAAATGTCGCATTCTAGAAAAGTTCTTAGAATTTAATTTTCTACAAATCTAGATTCTTTCGAAATTGGTCCAGCCACCAGGAGATGAGTTTCTATTCCGACTATAATAGTTAAGATTTTAGAATTCTCCGCTTTTATTAACCTCAATATCAAGCTGCATTCAAAATTTCATGTTGATATCATAAATGGAAGTACTAATTTTTTTAGTTTTAAATTTTCATACGACACAATCCATTCGTTAGTTCGATTTAGCGTTATGTACAATTTCGATTAATTTTTCCCATGTAACTTTTTTTTTATCATTCGTAGAGAAATGTCGCATTCTAGAAAAGTTCTTAGAATTTAATTTTCTACAAATCTAGATTCTTTCGAAATTGGTCCAGCCACCAGGAGATGAGTTTCTATTCTGACTATAATAGTTAAGATTTTAGAATTCTCCGCTTTTATTAACCTCAATATCAAGCTGCATTCAAAATTTCATGTTGATATCATGAATGGAAGTACTAATTTTTTTAGTTTTAAATTTTCATACGACACAATCCATTCGTTAGTTCGATTTAGCGTTATGTACAATTTCGATTAATTTTTCCCATGTAACTTTTTTTTTATCATTCCTAGAGAAATGTCGCTTTCTAGAAAAGTTCTTAGAATTTAATTTTCTACAAATCTAGATTCTTTCGAAATTGGTCCAGCCACCAAGAGATGAGTTTCTATTCTGACTATAATAGTTAAGATTTTAGAATTCTCCGCTTTTATTAACCTCAATATCAAGCTGCATTCAAAATTTCATGTTGATATCATGAATGCAAGTACTATTTTTTTTAGTTTTAAATTTTCATACGACACAATCCATTCGTTAGTTCGATTTAGCGTTATGTACAATTTCGATTAATTTTTCCCATGTAACTTTTTTTTTATCATTCCTAGAGAAATGTCGCATTCTAGAAAAGTTCTTAGAATTTAATTTTCTACAAATCTAGATTCTTTCGAAATTGGTCCAGCCACCAGGAGATGAGTTTCTATTCCGACTATAATAGTTAAGATTTTAGAATTCTCCGCTTTTATTAACCTCAATATCAAGCTGCATTCAAAATTTCATGTTGATATCATGAATGGAAGTACTATTTTTTTTAGTTTTAAATTTTCATACGACACAATCCATTCGTTAGTTCGATTTAGCGTTATGTACAATTTCGATTAATTTTTCCCATGTAACTTTTTTTTTATCATTCGTAGAGAAATGTCGCATTCTAGAAAAGTTCTTAGAATTTAATTTTCTACAAATCTAGATTCTTTCGAAATTGGTCCAGCCACCAGGAGATGAGTTTCTATTCTGACTATAATAGTTAAGATTTTAGAATTCTCCGCTTTTATTAACCTCAATATCAAGCTGCATTCAAAATTTCATGTTGATATCATGAATGGAAGTACTAATTTTTTTAGTTTTAAATTTTCATACGACACAATCCATTCGTTAGTTCGATTTAGCGTTATGTACAATTTCGATTAATTTTTCCCATGTAACTTTTTTTTTATCATTCGTAGAGAAATGTCGCATTCTAGAAAAGTTCTTAGAATTTAATTTTCTACAAATCTAGATTCTTTCGAAATTGGTCCAGCCACCAGGAGATGAGTTTCTATTCCGACTATAATAGTTAAGATTTTAGAATTCTCCGCTTTTATTAACCTCAATATCAAGCTGCATTCAAAATTTCATGTTGATATCATGAATGGAAGTACTAATTTTTTTAGTTTTAAATTTTCATACGACACAATCCATTCGTTAGTTCGATTTAGCGTTATGTACAATTTCGATTAATTTTTCCCATGTAACTTTTTTTTTATCATTCCTAGAGAAATGTCGCATTCTAGAAAAGTTCTTAGAATTTAATTTTCTACAAATCTAGAATTTTTCGAAATTGGTCCAGCCACCAGGAGATGAGTTTCTATTCTGACTATAATAGTTAAGATTTTAGAATTCTCCGCTTTTATTAACCTCAATATCAAGCTGCATTCAAAATTTCATGTTGATATCATGAATGGAAGTACTATTTTTTTTAGTTTTAAATTTTCATACGACACAATCCATTCGTTAGTTCGATTTAGCGTTATGTACAATTTCGATTAATTTTTCCCATGTAACTTTTTTTTTATCATTCGTAGAGAAATGTCGCATTCTAGAAAAGTTCTTAGAATTTAATTTTCTACAAATCTAGATTCTTTCGAAATTGGTCCAGCCACCAGGAGATGAGTTTCTATTCTGACTATAATAGTTAAGATTTTAGAATTCTCCGCTTTTATTAACCTCAATATCAAGCTGCATTCAAAATTTCATGTTGATATCATGAATGGAAGTACTAATTTTTTTAGTTTTAAATTTTCATACGACACAATCCATTCGTTAGTTCGATTTAGCGTTATGTACAATTTCGATTAATTTTTCCCATGTAACTTTTTTTTTATCATTCCTAGAGAAATGTCGCATTCTAGAAAAGTTCTTAGAATTTAATTTTCTACAAATCTAGATTCTTTCGAAATTGGTCCAGCCACCAGGAGATGAGTTTCTATTCTGACTATAATAGTTAAGATTTTAGAATTCTCCGCTTTTATTAACCTCAATATCAAGCTGCATTCAAAATTTCATGTTGATATCATGAATGGAAGTACTATTTTTTTAGTTTTAAATTTTCATACGACACAATCCATTCGTTAGTTCGATTTAGCGTTATGTACAATTTCGATTAATTTTTCCCATGTAACTTTTTTTTTATCATTCGTAGAGAAATGTCGCATTCTAGAAAAGTTCTTAGAATTTAATTTTCTACAAATCTAGATTCTTTCGAAATTGGTCCAGCCACCAGGAGATGAGTTTCTATTCCGACTATAATAGTTAAGATTTTAGAATTCTCCGCTTTTATTAACCTCAATATCAAGCTGCATTCAAAATTTCATGTTGATATCATGAATGGAAGTACTAATTTTTTTAGTTTTAAATTTTCATACGACACAATCCATTCGTTAGTTCGATTTAGCGTTATGTACAATTTCGATTAATTTTTCCCATGTAACTTTTTTTTTATCATTCGTAGAGAAATGTCGCATTCTAGAAAAGTTCTTAGAATTTAATTTTCTACAAATCTAGATTCTTTCGAAATTGGTCCAGCCACCAGGAGATGAGTTTCTATTCCGACTATAATAGTTAAGATTTTAGAATTCTCCGCTTTTATTAACCTCAATATCAAGCTGCATTCAAAATTTCATGTTGATATCATGAATGGAAGTACTATTTTTTTTAGTTTTAAATTTTCATACGACACAATCCATTCGTTCTTTTTTTTTATCATTCGTAGAGAAATGTCGCATTCTAGAAAAGTTCTTAGAATTTAATTTTCTACAAATCTAGATTCTTTCGAAATTGGTCCAGCCACCAGGAGATGAGTTTCTATTCTGACTATAATAGTTAAGATTTTAGAATTCTCCGCTTTTATTAACCTCAATATCAAGCTGCATTCAAAATTTCATGTTGATATCATGAATGGAAGTACTAATTTTTTTAGTTTTAAATTTTCATACGACACAATCCATTCGTTAGTTCGATTTAGCGTTATGTACAATTTCGATTAATTTTTCCCATGTAACTTTTTTTTTATCATTCGTAGAGAAATGTCGCATTCTAGAAAAGTTCTTAGAATTTAATTTTCTACAAATCTAGATTCTTTCGAAATTGGTCCAGCCACCAGGAGATGAGTTTCTATTCTGACTATAATAGTTAAGATTTTAGAATTCTCCGCTTTTATTAACCTCAATATCAAGCTGCATTCAAAATTTCATGTTGATATCATGAATGGAAGTGCTATTTTTTTTAGTTTTAAATTTTCATACGACACAATCCATTCGTTAGTTCGATTTAGCGTTATGTACAATTTCGATTAATTTTTCCCATGTAACTTTTTTTTTTATCATTCCTAGAGAAATGTCGCATTCTAGAAAAGTTCTTAGAATTTAATTTTCTACAAATCTAGATTCTTTCGAAATTGGTCCAGCCACCAGGAGATGAGTTTCTATTCTGACTATAATAGTTAAGATTTTAGAATTCTCCGCTTTTATTAACCTCAATATCAAGCTGCATTCAAAATTTCATGTTGATATCATGAATGGAAGTACTATTTTTTTAGTTTTAAATTTTCATACGACACAATCCATTCGTTAGTTCGATTTAGCGTTATGTACAATTTCGATTAATTTTTCCCATGTAACTTTTTTTTTATCATTCCTAGAGAAATGTCGCATTCTAGAAAAGTTCTTAGAATTTAATTTTCTACAAATCTAGATTCTTTCGAAATTGGTCCAGCCACCAGGAGATGAGTTTCTATTCTGACTATAATAGTTAAGATTTTAGAATTCTCCGCTTTTATTAACCTCAATATCAAGCTGCATTCAAAATTTCATGTTGATATCATGAATGGAAGTACTATTTTTTTTAGTTTTAAATTTTCATACGACACAATCCATTCGTTAGTTCGATTTTGCGTTATGTACAATTTCGATTAATTTTTCCCATGTAACTTTTTTTTTATCATTCCTAGAGAAATGTCGCATTCTAGAAAAGTTCTTAGAATTTAATTTTCTACAAATCTAGATTCTTTCGAAATTGGTCCAGCCACCAGGAGATGAGTTTCTATTCCGACTATAATAGTTAAGATTTTAGAATTCTCCGCTTTTATTAACCTCAATATCAAGCTGCATTCAAAATTTCATGTTGATATCATGAATGGAAGTACTATTTTTTTTAGTTTTAAATTTTCATACGACACAATCCATTCGTTAGTTCGATTTAGCGTTATGTACAATTTCGATTAATTTTTCCCATGTAACTTTTTTTTATCATTCCTAGAGAAATGTCGCATTCTAGAAAAGTTCTTAGAATTTAATTTTCTACAAATCTAGATTCTTTCGAAATTGGTCCAGCCACCAGGAGATGAGTTTCTATTCTGACTATAATAGTTAAGATTTTAGAATTCTCCGCTTTTATTAACCTCAATATCAAGCTGCATTCAAAATTTCATGTTGATATCATGAATGGAAGTACTAATTGTTTTAGTTTTAAATTTTCATACGACACAATCCATTCGTTAGTTCGATTTAGCGTTATGTACAATTTCGATTAATTTTTCCCATGTAACTTTTTTTTTATCATTCCTAGAGAAATGTCGCATTCTAGAAAAGTTCTTAGAATTTAATTTTCTACAAATCTAGATTCTTTCGAAATTGGTCCAGCCACCAGGAGATGAGTTTCTATTCTGACTATAATAGTTAAGATTTTAGAATTCTCCGCTTTTATTAACCTCAATATCAAGCTGCATTCAAAATTTCATGTTGATATCATGAATGGAAGTACTATTTTTTTTAGTTTTAAATTTTCATACGACACAATCCATTCGTTAGTTCGATTTAGCGTTATGTACAATTTCGATTAATTTTTCCCATGTAACTTTTTTTTTATCATTCGTAGAGAAATGTCGCATTCTAGAAAAGTTCTTAGAATTTAATTTTCTACAAATCTAGATTCTTTCGAAATTGGTCCAGCCACCAGGAGATGAGTTTCTATTCTGACTATAATAGTTAAGATTTTAGAATTCTCCGCTTTTATTAACCTCAATATCAAGCTGCATTCAAAATTTCATGTTGATATCATGAATGGAAGTACTAATTTTTTTAGTTTTAAATTTTCATACGACACAATCCATTCGTTAGTTCGATTTAGCGTTATGTACAATTTCGATTAATTTTTCCCATGTAACTTTTTTTTTATCATTCGTAGAGAAATGTCGCATTCTAGAAAAGTTCTTAGAATTTAATTTTCTACAAATCTAGATTCTTTCGAAATTGGTCCAGCCACCAGGAGATGAGTTTCTATTCTGACTATAATAGTTAAGATTTTAGAATTCTCCGCTTTTATTAACCTCAATATCAAGCTGCATTCAAAATTTCATGTTGATATCATGAATGGAAGTACTATTTTTTTTAGTTTTAAATTTTCATACGACACAATCCATTCGTTAGTTCGATTTAGCGTTATGTACAATTTCGATTAATTTTTCCCATGTAACTTTTTTTTTATCATTCCTAGAGAAATGTCGCATTCTAGAAAAGTTCTTAGAATTTAATTTTCTACAAATCTAGATTCTTTCGAAATTGGTCCAGCCACCAGGAGATGAGTTTCTATTCCGACTATAATAGTTAAGATTTTAGAATTCTCCGCTTTTATTAACCTCAATATCAAGCTGCATTCAAAATTTCATGTTGATATCATGAATGGAAGTACTATTTTTTTTAGTTTTAAATTTTCATACGACACAATCCATTCGTTAGTTCGATTTAGCGTTATGTACAATTTCGATTAATTTTTCCCATGTAACCTTTTTTTTTTATCATTCGTAGAGAAATGTCGCATTCTAGAAAAGTTCTTAGAATTTAATTTTCTACAAATCTAGATTCTTTCGAAATTGGTCCAGCCACCAGGAGATGAGTTTCTATTCTGACTATAGTAGTTAAGATTTTAGAATTCTCCGCTTTTATTAACCTCAATATCAAGCTGCATTCAAAATTTCATGTTGATATCATGAATGGAAGTACTATTTTTTTTAGTTTTAAATTTTCATACGACACAATCCATTCGTTAGTTCGATTTAGCGTTATGTACAATTTCGATTAATTTTTCCCATGTAACTTTTTTTTTATCATTCCTAGAGAAATGTCGCATTCTAGAAAAGTTCTTAGAATTTAATTTTCTACAAATCTAGATTCTTTCGAAATTGGTCCAGCCACCAGGAGATGAGTTTCTATTCTGACTATAATAGTTAAGATTTTAGAATTCTCCGCTTTTATTAACCTCAATATCAAGCTGCATTCAAAATTTCATGTTGATATCATGAATGGAAGTACTATTTTTTTTAGTTTTAAATTTTCATACGACACAATCCATTCGTTAGTTCGATTTAGCGTTATGTACAATTTCGATTAATTTTTCCCATGTAACTTTTTTTTTATCATTCCTAGAGAAATGTCGCATTCTAGAAAAGTTCTTAGAATTTAATTTTCTACAAATCTAGATTCTTTCGAAATTGGTCCAGCCACCAGGAGATGAGTTTCTATTCCGACTATAATAGTTAAGATTTTAGAATTCTCCGCTTTTATTAACCTCAATATCAAGCTGCATTCAAAATTTCATGTTGATATCATGAATGGAAGTACTATTTTTTTAGTTTTAAATTTTCATACGACACAATCCATTCGTTAGTTCGATTTAGCGTTATGTACAATTTCGATTAATTTTTCCCATGTAACTTTTTTTTATCATTCGTAGAGAAATGTCGCATTCTAGAAAAGTTCTTAGAATTTAATTTTCTACAAATCTAGATTCTTTCGAAATTGGTCCAGCCACCAGGAGATGAGTTTCTATTCCGACTATAATAGTTAAGATTTTAGAATTCTCCGCTTTTATTAACCTCAATATCAAGCTGCATTCAAAATTTCATGTTGATATCATGAATGGAAGTACTAATTTTTTTAGTTTTAAATTTTCATACGACACAATCCATTCGTTAGTTCGATTTAGCGTTATGTACAATTTCGATTAATTTTTCCCATGTAACTTTTTTTTTATCATTCGTAGAGAAATGTCGCATTCTAGAAAAGTTCTTAGAATTTAATTTTCTACAAATCTAGATTCTTTCGAAATTGGTCCAGCCACCAGGAGATGAGTTTCTATTCCGACTATAATAGTTAAGATTTTAGAATTCTCCGCTTTTATTAACCTCAATATCAAGCTGCATTCAAAATTTCATGTTGATATCATGAATGGAAGTACTATTTTTTTTAGTTTTAAATTTTCATACGACACAATCCATTCGTTCTTTTTTTTTATCATTCGTAGAGAAATGTCGCATTCTAGAAAAGTTCTTAGAATTTAATTTTCTACAAATCTAGATTCTTTCGAAATTGGTCCAGCCACCAGGAGATGAGTTTCTATTCTGACTATAATAGTTAAGATTTTAGAATTCTCCGCTTTTATTAACCTCAATATCAAGCTGCATTCAAAATTTCATGTTGATATCATGAATGGAAGTACTAATTTTTTTAGTTTTAAATTTTCATACGACACAATCCATTCGTTAGTTCGATTTAGCGTTATGTACAATTTCGATTAATTTTTCCCATGTAACTTTTTTTTTATCATTCGTAGAGAAATGTCGCATTCTAGAAAAGTTCTTAGAATTTAATTTTCTACAAATCTAGATTCTTTCGAAATTGGTCCAGCCACCAGGAGATGAGTTTCTATTCTGACTATAATAGTTAAGATTTTAGAATTCTCCGCTTTTATTAACCTCAATATCAAGCTGCATTCAAAATTTCATGTTGATATCATGAATGGAAGTGCTATTTTTTTTAGTTTTAAATTTTCATACGACACAATCCATTCGTTAGTTCGATTTAGCGTTATGTACAATTTCGATTAATTTTTCCCATGTAACTTTTTTTTTATCATTCGTAGAGAAATGTCGCATTCTAGAAAAGTTCTTAGAATTTAATTTTCTACAAATCTAGATTCTTTCGAAATTGGTCCAGCCACCAGGAGATGAGTTTCTATTCCGACTATAATAGTTAAGATTTTAGAATTCTCCGCTTTTATTAACCTCAATATCAAGCTGCATTCAAAATTTCATGTTGATATCATGAATGGAAGTACTAATTTTTTTAGTTTTAAATTTTCATACGACACAATCCATTCGTTAGTTCGATTTAGCGTTATGTACAATTTCGATTAATTTTTCCCATGTAACTTTTTTTTTATCATTCCTAGAGAAATGTCGCATTCTAGAAAAGTTCTTAGAATTTAATTTTCTACAAATCTAGATTCTTTTGAAATTGGTCCAGCCACCAGGAGATGAGTTTCTATTCTGACTATAATAGTTAAGATTTTAGAATTCTCTGCTTTTATTAACCTCAATATCAAGCTGCATTCAAAATTTCATGTTGATATCATGAATGGAAGTACTATTTTTTTAGTTTTAAATTTTCATACGACACAATCCATTCGTTAGTTCGATTTAGCGTTATGTACAATTTCGATTAATTTTTCCCATGTAACTTTTTTTATCATTCCTAGAGAAATGTCGCATTCTAGAAAAGTTCTTAGAATTTAATTTTCTACAAATCTAGATTCTTTCGAAATTGGTCCAGCCACCAGGAGATGAGTTTCTATTCTGACTATAATAGTTAAGATTTTAGAATTCTCCGCTTTTATTAACCTCAATATCAAGCTGCATTCAAAATTTCATGTTGATATCATGAATGGAAGTACTATTTTTTTTAGTTTTAAATTTTCATACGACACAATCCATTCGTTAGTTCGATTTTGCGTTATGTACAATTTCGATTAATTTTTCCCATGTAACTTTTTTTTTATCATTCCTAGAGAAATGTCGCATTCTAGAAAAGTTCTTAGAATTTAATTTTCTACAAATCTAGATTCTTTCGAAATTGGTCCAGCCACCAGGAGATGAGTTTCTATTCCGACTATAATAGTTAAGATTTTAGAATTCTCCGCTTTTATTAACCTCAATATCAAGCTGCATTCAAAATTTCATGTTGATATCATGAATGGAAGTACTATTTTTTTTAGTTTTAAATTTTCATACGACACAATCCATTCGTTAGTTCGATTTAGCGTTATGTACAATTTCGATTAATTTTTCCCATGTAACTTTTTTTTATCATTCCTAGAGAAATGTCGCATTCTAGAAAAGTTCTTAGAATTTAATTTTCTACAAATCTAGATTCTTTCGAAATTGGTCCAGCCACCAGGAGATGAGTTTCTATTCTGACTATAATAGTTAAGATTTTAGAATTCTCCGCTTTTATTAACCTCAATATCAAGCTGCATTCAAAATTTCATGTTGATATCATGAATGGAAGTACTAATTTTTTTAGTTTTAAATTTTCATACGACACAATCCATTCGTTAGTTCGATTTAGCGTTATGTACAATTTCGATTAATTTTTCCCATGTAACTTTTTTTTTATCATTCCTAGAGAAATGTCGCATTCTAGAAAAGTTCTTAGAATTTAATTTTCTACAAATCTAGATTCTTTCGAAATTGGTCCAGCCACCAGGAGATGAGTTTCTATTCTGACTATAATAGTTAAGATTTTAGAATTCTCCGCTTTTATTAACCTCAATATCAAGCTGCATTCAAAATTTCATGTTGATATCATGAATGGAAGTACTATTTTTTTTAGTTTTAAATTTTCATACGACACAATCCATTCGTTAGTTCGATTTAGCGTTATGTACAATTTCGATTAATTTTTCCCATGTAACTTTTTTTTTATCATTCGTAGAGAAATGTCGCATTCTAGAAAAGTTCTTAGAATTTAATTTTCTACAAATCTAGATTCTTTCGAAATTGGTCCAGCCACCAGGAGATGAGTTTCTATTCTGACTATAATAGTTAAGATTTTAGAATTCTCCGCTTTTATTAACCTCAATATCAAGCTGCATTCAAAATTTCATGTTGATATCATGAATGGAAGTACTAATTTTTTTAGTTTTAAATTTTCATACGACACAATCCATTCGTTAGTTCGATTTAGCGTTATGTACAATTTCGATTAATTTTTCCCATGTAACTTTTTTTTTATCATTCGTAGAGAAATGTCGCATTCTAGAAAAGTTCTTAGAATTTAATTTTCTACAAATCTAGATTCTTTCGAAATTGGTCCAGCCACCAGGAGATGAGTTTCTATTCTGACTATAATAGTTAAGATTTTAGAATTCTCCGCTTTTATTAACCTCAATATCAAGCTGCATTCAAAATTTCATGTTGATATCATGAATGGAAGTACTATTTTTTTTAGTTTTAAATTTTCATACGACACAATCCATTCGTTAGTTCGATTTTGCGTTATGTACAATTTCGATTAATTTTTCCCATGTAACTTTTTTTTTATCATTCCTAGAGAAATGTCGCATTCTAGAAAAGTTCTTAGAATTTAATTTTCTACAAATCTAGATTCTTTCGAAATTGGTCCAGCCACCAGGAGATGAGTTTCTATTCCGACTATAATAGTTAAGATTTTAGAATTCTCCGCTTTTATTAACCTCAATATCAAGCTGCATTCAAAATTTCATGTTGATATCATGAATGGAAGTACTATTTTTTTTAGTTTTAAATTTTCATACGACACAATCCATTCGTTAGTTCGATTTAGCGTTATGTACAATTTCGATTAATTTTTCCCATGTAACCTTTTTTTTTATCATTCGTAGAGAAATGTCGCATTCTAGAAAAGTTCTTAGAATTTAATTTTCTACAAATCTAGATTCTTTCGAAATTGGTCCAGCCACCAGGAGATGAGTTTCTATTCTGACTATAGTAGTTAAGATTTTAGAATTCTCCGCTTTTATTAACCTCAATATCAAGCTGCATTCAAAATTTCATGTTGATATCATGAATGGAAGTACTATTTTTTTTAGTTTTAAATTTTCATACGACACAATCCATTCGTTAGTTCGATTTAGCGTTATGTACAATTTCGATTAATTTTTCCCATGTAACTTTTTTTTATCATTCCTAGAGAAATGTCGCATTCTAGAAAAGTTCTTAGAATTTAATTTTCTACAAATCTAGATTCTTTCGAAATTGGTCCAGCCACCAGGAGATGAGTTTCTATTCTGACTATAATAGTTAAGATTTTAGAATTCTCCGCTTTTATTAACCTCAATATCAAGCTGCATTCAAAATTTCATGTTGATATCATGAATGGAAGTACTATTTTTTTTAGTTTTAAATTTTCATACGACACAATCCATTCGTTAGTTCGATTTAGCGTTATGTACAATTTCGATTAATTTTTCCCATGTAACTTTTTTTTTATCATTCCTAGAGAAATGTCGCATTCTAGAAAAGTTCTTAGAATTTAATTTTCTACAAATCTAGATTCTTTCGAAATTGGTCCAGCCACCAGGAGATGAGTTTCTATTCCGACTATAATAGTTAAGATTTTAGAATTCTCCGCTTTTATTAACCTCAATATCAAGCTGCATTCAAAATTTCATGTTGATATCATGAATGGAAGTACTAATTTTTTTAGTTTTAAATTTTCATACGACACAATCCATTCGTTAGTTCGATATAGCGTTATGTACAATCTCGATTAATTTTTCCCATGTAACTTTTTTTTTATCATTCGTAGAGAAATGTCGCATTCTAGAAAAGTTCTTAGAATTTAATTTTCTACAAATCTAGATTCTTTCGAAATTGGTCCAGCCACCAGGAGATGAGTTTCTATTCTGACTATAATAGTTAAGATTTTAGAATTCTCCGCTTTTATTAACCTCAATATCAAGCTGCATTCAAAATTTCATGTTGATATCATGAATGGAAGTACTATTTTTTTTAGTTTTAAATTTTCATACGACACAATCCATTCGTTAGTTCGATTTAGCGTTATGTACAATTTCGATTAATTTTTCCCATGTAACTTTTTTTTATCATTCGTAGAGAAATGTCGCATTCTAGAAAAGTTCTTAGAATTTAATTTTCTACAAATCTAGATTCTTTCGAAATTGGTCCAGCCACCAGGAGATGAGTTTCTATTCCGACTATAATAGTTAAGATTTTAGAATTCTCCGCTTTTATTAACCTCAATATCAAGCTGCATTCAAAATTTCATGTTGATATCATGAATGGAAGTACTATTTTTTTTAGTTTTAAATTTTCATACGACACAATCCATTCGTTAGTTCGATTTAGCGTTATGTACAATTTCGATTAATTTTTCCCATGTAACCTTTTTTTTTCATTCGTAGAGAAATGTCGCATTCTAGAAAAGTTCTTAGAATTTAATTTTCTACAAATCTAGATTCTTTCGAAATTGGTCCAGCCACCAGGAGATGAGTTTCTATTCTGACTATAATAGTTAAGATTTTAGAATTCTCCGCTTTTATTAACCTCAATATCAAGCTGCATTCAAAATTTCATGTTGATATCATGAATGGAAGTACTATTTTTTTTAGTTTTAAATTTTCATACGACACAATCCATTCGTTAGTTCGATTTAGCGTTATGTACAATTTCGATTAACTTTTCCCATGTAACTTTTATTTTATCATTCCTAGAGAAATGTCGCATTCTACAAAAGTTCTTAGAATTTAATTTTCTACAAATCTAGATTCTTTCGAAATTGGTCCAGCCACCAGGAGATGAGTTTCTATTCTGACTATAATAGTTAAGATTTTAGAATTCTCCGCTTTTATTAACCTCAATATCAAGCTGCATTCAAAATTTCATGTTGATATCATGAATGGAAGTACTATTTTTTTTAGTTTTAAATTTTCATACGACACAATCCATTCGTTAGTTCGATTTAGCGTTATGTACAATTTCGATTAATTTTTCCCATGTAACTTTTTTTTTATCATTCCTAGAGAAATGTCGCATTCTAGAAAAGTTCTTAGAATTTAATTTTCTACAAATCTAGATTCTTTCGAAATTGGTCCAGCCACCAGGAGATGAGTTTCTATTCTGACTATAATAGTTAAGATTTTAGAATTCTCCGCTTTTATTAACCTCAATATCAAGCTGCATTCAAAATTTCATGTTGATATCATGAATGGAAGTACTAATTTTTTTAGTTTTAAATTTTCATACGACACAATCCATTCGTTAGTTCGATTTAGCGTTATGTACAATTTCGATTAATTTTTCCCATGTAACTTTTTTTTTATCATTCCTAGAGAAATGTCGCATTCTAGAAAAGTTCTTAGAATTTAATTTTCTACAAATCTAGATTCTTTCGAAATTGGTCCAGCCACCAGGAGATGAGTTTCTATTCTGACTATAATAGTTAAGATTTTAGAATTCTCCGCTTTTATTAACCTCAATATCAAGCTGCATTCAAAATTTCATGTTGATATCATGAATGGAAGTACTAATTTTTTTAGTTTTAAATTTTCATACGACACAATCCATTCGTTAGTTCGATTTAGCGTTATGTACAATTTCGATTAATTTTTCCCATGTAACTTTTTTTTTATCATTCGTAGAGAAATGTCGCATTCTAGAAAAGTTCTTAGAATTTAATTTTCTACAAATCTAGATTCTTTCGAAATTGGTCCAGCCACCAGGAGATGAGTTTCTATTCTGACTATAATAGTTAAGATTTTAGAATTCTCCGCTTTTATTAACCTCAATATCAAGCTGCATTCAAAATTTCATGTTGATATCATGAATGGAAGTACTAATTTTTTTAGTTTTAAATTTTCATACGACACAATCCATTCGTTAGTTCGATTTAGCGTTATGTACAATTTCGATTAATTTTTCCCATGTAACTTTTTTTTTATCATTCGTAGAGAAATGTCGCATTCTAGAAAAGTTCTTAGAATTTAATTTTCTACAAATCTAGATTCTTTCGAAATTGGTCCAGCCACCAGGAGATGAGTTTCTATTCTGACTATAATAGTTAAGATTTTAGAATTCTCCGCTTTTATTAACCTCAATATCAAGCTGCATTCAAAATTTCATGTTGATATCATGAATGGAAGTACTATTTTTTTAGTTTTAAATTTTCATACGACACAATCCATTCGTTAGTTCGATTTAGCGTTATGTACAATTTCGATTAATTTTTCCCATGTAACTTTTTTTTTATCATTCCTAGAGAAATGTCGCATTCTAGAAAAGTTCTTAGAATTTAATTTTCTACAAATCTAGATTCTTTCGAAATTGGTCCAGCCACCAGGAGATGAGTTTCTATTCCGACTATAATAGTTAAGATTTTAGAATTCTCCGCTTTTATTAACCTCAATATCAAGCTGCATTCAAAATTTCATGTTGATATCATGAATGGAAGTACTATTTTTTTTAGTTTTAAATTTTCATACGACACAATCCATTCGTTAGTTCGATTTAGCGTTATGTACAATTTCGATTAATTTTTCCCATGTAACCTTTTTTTTTCATTCGTAGAGAAATGTCGCATTCTAGAAAAGTTCTTAGAATTTAATTTTCTACAAATCTAGATTCTTTCGAAATTGGTCCAGCCACCAGGAGATGAGTTTCTATTCTGACTATAGTAGTTAAGATTTTAGAATTCTCCGCTTTTATTAACCTCAATATCAAGCTGCATTCAAAATTTCATGTTGATATCATGAATGGAAGTACTATTTTTTTTAGTTTTAAATTTTCATACGACACAATCCATTCGTTAGTTCGATTTAGCGTTATGTACAATTTCGATTAATTTTTCCCATGTAACTTTTTTTTTATCATTCGTAGAGAAATGTCGCATTCTAGAAAAGTTCTTAGAATTTAATTTTCTACAAATCTAGATTCTTTTGAAATTGGTCCAGCCACCAGGAGATGAGTTTCTATTCCGACTATAATAGTTAAGATTTTAGAATTCTCCGCTTTTATTAACCTCAATATCAAGCTGCATTCAAAATTTCATGTTGATATCATGAATGGAAGTACTAATTTTTTTAGTTTTAAATTTTCATACGACACAATCCATTCGTTAGTTCGATTTAGCGTTATGTACAATTTCGATTAATTTTTCCCATGTAACTTTTTTTTTATCATTCCTAGAGAAATGTCGCATTCTAGAAAAGTTCTTAGAATTTAATTTTCTACAAATCTAGATTCTTTCGAAATTGGTCCAGCCACCAGGAGATGAGTTTCTATTCTGACTATAATAGTTAAGATTTTAGAATTCTCCGCTTTTATTAACCTCAATATCAAGCTGCATTCAAAATTTCATGTTGATATCATGAATGGAAGTACTAATTTTTTTAGTTTTAAATTTTCATACGACACAATCCATTCGTTAGTTCGATTTAGCGTTATGTACAATTTCGATTAATTTTTCCCATGTAACTTTTTTTTTATCATTCCTAGAGAAATGTCGCATTCTAGAAAAGTTCTTAGAATTTAATTTTCTACAAATCTAGATTCTTTCGAAATTGGTCCAGCCACCAGGAGATGAGTTTCTATTCCGAATATAATAGTTAAGATTTTAGAATTCTCCGCTTTTATTAACCTCAATATCAAGCTGCATTCAAAATTTCATGTTGATATCAAGAATGGAAGTACTATTTTTTTTAGTTTTAAATTTTCATACGACACAATCCATTCGTTAGTTCGATTTAGCGTTATGTACAATTTCGATTAATTTTTCCCATGTAACTTTTTTTTTATCATTCCTAGAGAAATGTCGCATTCTAGAAAAGTTCTTAGAATTTAATTTTCTACAAATCTAGATTCTTTCGAAATTGGTCCAGCCACCAGGAGATGAGTTTCTATTCCGACTATAATAGTTAAGATTTTAGAATTCTCCGCTTTTATTAACCTCAATATCAAGCTGCATTCAAAATTTCATGTTGATATCATGAATGGAAGTACTAATTTTTTTAGTTTTAAATTTTCATACGACACAATCCATTCGTTAGTTCGATTTAGCGTTATGTACAATTTCGATTAATTTTTCCCATGTAACTTTTTTTTTATCATTCCTAGAGAAATGTCGCATTCTAGAAAAGTTCTTAGAATTTAATTTTCTACAAATCTAGATTCTTTCGAAATTGGTCCAGCCACCAGGAGATGAGTTTCTATTCTGACTATAATAGTTAAGATTTTAGAATTCTCCGCTTTTATTAACCTCAATATCAAGCTGCATTCAAAATTTCATGTTGATATCATGAATGGAAGTACTATTTTTTTTAGTTTTAAATTTTCATACGACACAATCCATTCGTTAGTTCGATTTAGCGTTATGTACAATTTCGATTAATTTTTCCCATGTAACTTTTTTTTATCATTCCTAGAGAAATGTCGCATTCTAGAAAAGTTCTTAGAATTTAATTTTCTACAAATCTAGATTCTTTCGAAATTGGTCCAGCCACCAGGAGATGAGTTTCTATTCCGACTATAATAGTTAAGATTTTAGAATTCTCCGCTTTTATTAACCTCAATATCAAGCTGCATTCAAAATTTCATGTTGATATCATGAATGGAAGTACTATTTTTTTTAGTTTTAAATTTTCATACGACACAATCCATTCGTTAGTTCGATTTAGCGTTATGTACAATTTCGATTAATTTTTCCCATGTAACTTTTTTTTTATCATTCCTAGAGAAATTTCGCATTCTAGAAAAGTTCTTAGAATTTAATTTTCTACAAATCTAGATTCTTTCGAAATTGGTCCAGCCACCAGGAGATGAGTTTCTATTCTGACTATAATAGTTAAGATTTTAGAATTCTCCGCTTTTATTAACCTCAATATCAAGCTGCATTCAAAATTTCATGTTGATATCATGAATGGAAGTACTAATTTTTTTAGTTTTAAATTTTCATACGACACAATCCATTCGTTAGTTCGATTTAGCGTTATGTACAATTTCGATTAATTTTTCCCATGTAACTTTTTTTTTATCATTCCTAGAGAAATGTCGCATTCTAGAAAAGTTCTTAGAATTTAATTTTCTACAAATCTAGATTCTTTCGAAATTGGTCCAGCCACCAGGAGATGAGTTTCTATTCCGACTATAATAGTTAAGATTTTAGAATTCTCCGCTTTTATTAACCTCAATATCAAGCTGCATTCAAAATTTCATGTTGATATCATGAATGGAAGTACTATTTTTTTTAGTTTTAAATTTTCATACGACACAATCCATTCGTTAGTTCGATTTAGCGTTATGTACAATTTCGATTAATTTTTCCCATGTAACTTTTTTTTTATCATTCGTAGAGAAATGTCGCATTCTAGAAAAGTTCTTAGAATTTAATTTTCTACAAATCTAGATTCTTTCGAAATTGGTCCAGCCACCAGGAGATGAGTTTCTATTCCGACTATAATAGTTAAGATTTTAGAATTCTCCGCTTTTATTAACCTCAATATCAAGCTGCATTCAAAATTTCATGTTGATATCATGAATGGAAGTACTATTTTTTTTAGTTTTAAATTTTCATACGACACAATCCATTCGTTAGTTCGATTTAGCGTTATGTACAATTTCGATTAATTTTTCCCATGTAACTTTTTTTTTATCATTCCTAGAGAAATGTCGCATTCTAGAAAAGTTCTTAGAATTTAATTTTCTACAAATCTAGATTCTTTCGAAATTGGTCCAGCCACCAGGAGATGAGTTTCTATTCTGACTATAATAGTTAAGATTTTAGAATTCTCCGCTTTTATTAACCTCAATATCAAGCTGCATTCAAAATTTCATGTTGATATCAAGAATGGAAGTACTATTTTTTTTAGTTTTAAATTTTCATACGACACAATCCATTCGTTAGTTCGATTTAGCGTTATGTACAATTTCGATTAATTTTTCCCATGTAACTTTTTTTTTATCATTCGTAGAGAAATGTCGCATTCTCGAAAAGTTCTTAGAATTTAATTTTCTACAAATCTAGATTCTTTCGAAATTGGTCCAGCCACCAGGAGATGAGTTTCTATTCCGACTATAATAGTTAAGATTTTAGAATTCTCCGCTTTTATTAACCTCAATATCAAGCTGCATTCAAAATTTCATGTTGATATCATGAATGGAAGTACTAATTTTTTTAGTTTTAAATTTTCATACGACACAATCCATTCGTTAGTTCGATTTAGCGTTATGTACAATTTCGATTAATTTTTCCCATGTAACTTTTTTTTTATCATTCGTAGAGAAATGTCGCATTCTAGAAAAGTTCTTAGAATTTAATTTTCTACAAATCTAGATTCTTTCGAAATTGGTCCAGCCACCAGGAGATGAGTTTCTATTCTGACTATAATAGTTAAGATTTTAGAATTCTCCGCTTTTATTAACCTCAATATCAAGCTGCATTCAAAATTTCATGTTGATATCATGAATGGAAGTACTAATTTTTTTAGTTTTAAATTTTCATACGACACAATCCATTCGTTAGTTCGATTTAGCGTTATGTACAATTTCGATTAATTTTTCCCATGTAACTTTTTTTTTATCATTCCTAGAGAAATGTCGCATTCTAGAAAAGTTCTTAGAATTTAATTTTCTACAAATCTAGATTCTTTCGAAATTGGTCCAGCCACCAGGAGATGAGTTTCTATTCCGACTATAATAGTTAAGATTTTAGAATTCTCCGCTTTTATTAACCTCAATATCAAGCTGCATTCAAAATTTCATGTTGATATCATGAATGGAAGTACTATTTTTTTAGTTTTAAATTTTCATACGACACAATCCATTCGTTAGTTCGATTTAGCGTTATGTACAATTTCGATTAATTTTTCCCATGTAACTTTTTTTTTATCATTCGTAGAGAAATGTCGCTTTCTAGAAAAGTTCTTAGAATTTAATTTTCTACAAATCTAGATTCTTTCGAAATTGGTCCAGCCACCAGGAGATGAGTTTCTATTCCGACTATAATAGTTAAGATTTTAGAATTCTCCGCTTTTATTAACCTCAATATCAAGCTGCATTCAAAATTTCATGTTGATATCATGAATGGAAGTACTAATTTTTTTAGTTTTAAATTTTCATACGACACAATCCATTCGTTAGTTCGATTTAGCGTTATGTACAATTTCGATTAATTTTTCCCATGTAACTTTTTTTTTATCATTCGTAGAGAAATGTCGCATTCTAGAAAAGTTCTTAGAATTTAATTTTCTACAAATCTAGATTCTTTCGAAATTGGTCCAGCCACCAGGAGATGAGTTTCTATTCTGACTATAATAGTTAAGATTTTAGAATTCTCCGCTTTTATTAACCTCAATATCAAGCTGCATTCAAAATTTCATGTTGATATCATGAATGGAAGTACTAATTTTTTTAGTTTTAAATTTTCATACGACACAATCCATTCGTTAGTTCGATTTAGCGTTATGTACAATTTCGATTAATTTTTCCCATGTAACTTTTTTTTTATCATTCCTAGAGAAATGTCGCATTCTAGAAAAGTTCTTAGAATTTAATTTTCTACAAATCTAGATTCTTTCGAAATTGGTCCAGCCACCAGGAGATGAGTTTCTATTCTGACTATAATAGTTAAGATTTTAGAATTCTCCGCTTTTATTAACCTCAATATCAAGCTGCATTCAAAATTTCATGTTGATATCATGAATGGAAGTACTAATTTTTTTAGTTTTAAATTTTCATACGACACAATCCAATCGTTAGTTCGATTTAGCGTTATGTACAATTTCGATTAATTTTTCCCATGTAACTTTTTTTTTATCATTCCTAGAGAAATGTCGCATTCTAGAAAAGTTCTTAGAATTTAATTTTCTACAAATCTAGATTCTTTCGAAATTGGTCCAGCCACCAGGAGATGAGTTTCTATTCTGACTATAATAGTTAAGATTTTAGAATTCTCCGCTTTTATTAACCTCAATATCAAGCTGCATTCAAAATTTCATGTTGATATCATGAATGGAAGTACTAATTTTTTTAGTTTTAAATTTTCATACGACACAATCCATTCGTTAGTTCGATTTAGCGTTATGTACAATTTCGATTAATTTTTCCCATGTGACTTTTTTTTATCATTCCTAGAGAAATGTCGCATTCTAGAAAAGTTTTTGAAAAATTAAATTTTCTACAAATCTAGATTCTTTCGAAATTGGTCCAGCCACCAGGAGATGAGTTTCTATTCCGACTATAATAGTTAAGATTTTAGAATTCTCCGCTTTTATTAACCTCAATATCAAGCTGCATTCAAAATTTCATGTTGATATCATGAATGGAAGTACTATTTTTTTTAGTTTTAAATTTTCATACGACACAATCCATTCGTTAGTTCGATTTAGCGTTATGTACAATTTCGATTAATTTTTCCCATGTAACTTTTTTTTTATCATTCCTAGAGAAATGTCGCATTCTAGAAAAGTTCTTAGAATTTAATTTTCTACAAATCTAGATTCTTTTGAAATTGGTCCAGCCACCAGGAGATGAGTTTCTATTCCGACTATAATAGTTAAGATTTTAGAATTCTCCGCTTTTATTAACCTCAATATCAAGCTGCATTCAAAATTTCATGTTGATATCATGAATGGAAGTACTATTTTTTTTAGTTTTAAATTTTCATACGACACAATCCATTCGTTAGTTCGATTTAGCGTTATGTACAATTTCGATTAATTTTTCCCATGTAACTTTTTTTTTATCATTCCTAGAGAAATGTCGCATTCTAGAAAAGTTCTTAGAATTTAATTTTCTACAAATCTAGATTCTTTCGAAATTGGTCCAGCCACCAGGAGATGAGTTTCTATTCCGACTATAATAGTTAAGATTTTAGAATTCTCCGCTTTTATTAACCTCAATATCAAGCTGCATTCAAAATTTCATGTTGATATCATGAATGGAAGTACTAATTTTTTTAGTTTTAAATTTTCATACGACACAATCCATTCGTTAGTTCGATTTAGCGTTATGTACAATTTCGATTAATTTTTCCCATGTAACTTTTTTTTTATCATTCGTAGAGAAATGTCGCATTCTAGAAAAGTTCTTAGAATTTAATTTTCTACAAATCTAGATTCTTTCGAAATTGGTCCAGCCACCAGGAGATGAGTTTCTATTCCGACTATAATAGTTAAGATTTTAGAATTCTCCGCTTTTATTAACCTCAATATCAAGCTGCATTCAAAATTTCATGTTGATATCATGAATGGAAGTACTATTTTTTTTAGTTTTAAATTTTCATACGACACAATCCATTCGTTAGTTCGATTTAGCGTTATGTACAATTTCGATTAATTTTTCCCATGTAACTTTTTTTTTATCATTCCTAGAGAAATGTCGCATTCTAGAAAAGTTCTTAGAATTTAATTTTCTACAAATCTAGATTCTTTTGAAATTGGTCCAGCCACCAGGAGATGAGTTTCTATTCTGACTATAATAGTTAAGATTTTAGAATTCTCCGCTTTTATTAACCTCAATATCAAGCTGCATTCAAAATTTCATGTTGATATCATGAATGGAAGTACTATTTTTTTTAGTTTTAAATTTTCATACGACACAATCCATTCGTTAGTTCGATTTAGCGTTATGTACAATTTCGATTAATTTTTCCCATGTAACTTTTTTTTTATCATTCCTAGAGAAATGTCGCATTCTAGAAAAGTTCTTAGAATTTAATTTTCTACAAATCTAGATTCTTTCGAAATTGGTCCAGCCACCAGGAGATGAGTTTCTATTCTGACTATAATAGTTAAGATTTTAGAATTCTCCGCTTTTATTAACCTCAATATCAAGCTGCATTCAAAATTTCATGTTGATATCATGAATGGAAGTACTATTTTATTTAGTTTTAAATTTTCATACGACACAATCCATTCGTTAGTTCGATTTAGCGTTATGTACAATTTCGATTAATTTTTCCCATGTAACTTTTTTTTTATCATTCGTAGAGAAATGTCGCATTCTAGAAAAGTTCTTAGAATTTAATTTTCTACAAATCTAGATTCTTTCGAAATTGGTCCAGCCACCAGGAGATGAGTTTCTATTCTGACTATAATAGTTAAGATTTTAGAATTCTCCGCTTTTATTAACCTCAATATCAAGCTGCATTCAAAATTTCATGTTGATATCATGAATGGAAGTACTATTTTTTTTAGTTTTAAATTTTCATACGACACAATCCATTCGTTAGTTCGATTTAGCGTTATGTACAATTTCGATTAATTTTTCCCATGTAACTTTTTTTTTATCATTCGTAGAGAAATGTCGCATTCTAGAAAAGTTCTTAGAATTTAATTTTCTACAAATCTAGATTCTTTCGAAATTGGTCCAGCCACCAGGAGATGAGTTTCTATTCCGACTATAATAGTTAAGATTTTAGAATTCTCCGCTTTTATTAACCTCAATATCAAGCTGCATTCAAAATTTCATGTTGATATCATGAATGGAAGTACTAATTTTTTTAGTTTTAAATTTTCATACGACACAATCCATTCGTTAGTTCGATTTAGCGTTATGTACAATTTCGATTAATTTTTCCCATGTAACTTTTTTTTTATCATTCGTAGAGAAATGTCGCATTCTAGAAAAGTTCTTAGAATTTAATTTTCTACAAATCTAGATTCTTTCGAAATTGGTCCAGCCACCAGGAGATGAGTTTCTATTCTGACTATAATAGTTAAGATTTTAGAATTCTCCGCTTTTATTAACCTCAATATCAAGCTGCATTCAAAATTTCATGTTGATATCATGAATGGAAGTACTATTTTTTTTAGTTTTAAATTTTCATACGACACAATCCATTCGTTAGTTCGATTTAGCGTTATGTACAATTTCGATTAATTTTTCCCATGTAACTTTTTTTTTATCATTCGTAGAGAAATGTCGCATTCTAGAAAAGTTCTTAGAATTTAATTTTCTACAAATCTAGATTCTTTCGAAATTGGTCCAGCCACCAGGAGATGAGTTTCTATTCTGACTATAATAGTTAAGATTTTAGAATTCTCCGCTTTTATTAACCTCAATATCAAGCTGCATTCAAAATTTCATGTTGATATCATGAATGGAAGTACTAATTTTTTTAGTTTTAAATTTTCATACGACACAATCCATTCGTTAGTTCGATTTAGCGTTATGTACAATTTCGATTAATTTTTCCCATGTAACTTTTTTTTTATCATTCCTAGAGAAATGTCGCATTCTAGAAAAGTTCTTAGAATTTAATTTTCTACAAATCTAGATTCTTTCGAAATTGGTCCAGCCACCAGGAGATGAGTTTCTATTCTGACTATAATAGTTAAGATTTTAGAATTCTCCGCTTTTATTAACCTCAATATCAAGCTGCATTCAAAATTTCATGTTGATATCATGAATGGAAGTACTATTTTTTTTAGTTTTAAATTTTCATACGACACAATCCATTCGTTAGTTCGATTTAGCGTTATGTACAATTTCGATTAATTTTTCCCATGTAACTTTTTTTTTATCATTCGTAGAGAAATGTCGCATTCTAGAAAAGTTCTTAGAATTTAATTTTCTACAAATCTAGATTCTTTCGAAATTGGTCCAGCCACCAGTAGATGAGTTTCTATTCTGACTATAATAGTTAAGATTTTAGAATTCTCCGCTTTTATTAACCTCAATATCAAGCTGCATTCAAAATTTCATGTTGATATCATGAATGGAAGTACTATTTTTTTTAGTTTTAAATTTTCATACGACACAATCCATTCGTTAGTTCGATTTAGCGTTATGTACAATTTCGATTAATTTTTCCCATGTAACTTTTTTTTTATCATTCGTAGAGAAATGTCGCATTCTAGAAAAGTTCTTAGAATTTAATTTTCTACAAATCTAGATTCTTTCGAAATTGGTCCAGCCACCAGGAGATGAGTTTCTATTCTGACTATAATAGTTAAGATTTTAGAATTCTCCGCTTTTATTAACCTCAATATCAAGCTGCATTCAAAATTTCATGTTGATATCATGAATGGAAGTACTATTTTTTTTAGTTTTAAATTTTCATACGACACAATCCATTCGTTAGTTCGATTTAGCGTTATGTACAATTTCGATTAATTTTTCCCATGTAACTTTTTTTTTATCATTCGTAGAGAAATGTCGCATTCTAGAAAAGTTCTTAGAATTTAATTTTCTACAAATCTAGATTCTTTCGAAATTGGTCCAGCCACCAGGAGATGAGTTTCTATTCTGACTATAATAGTTAAGATTTTAGAATTCTCCGCTTTTATTAACCTCATTATCAAGCTGCATTCAAAATTTCATGTTGATATCATGAATGGAAGTACTATTTTTTTTAGTTTTAAATTTTCATACGACACAATCCATTCGTTAGTTCGATTTAGCGTTATGTACAATTTCGATTAATTTTTCCCATGTAACTTTTTTTTTATCATTCCTAGAGAAATGTCGCATTCTAGAAAAGTTCTTAGAATTTAATTTTCTACAAATCTAGATTCTTTCGAAATTGGTCCAGCCACCAGGAGATGAGTTTCTATTCTGACTATAATAGTTAAGATTTTAGAATTCTCCGCTTTTATTAACCTCAATATCAAGCTGCATTCAAAATTTCATGTTGATATCATGAATGGAAGTACTAATTTTTTTAGTTTTAAATTTTCATACGACACAATCCATTCGTTAGTTCGATTTAGCGTTATGTACAATTTCGATTAATTTTTCCCATGTAACTTTTTTTTTATCATTCGTAGAGAAATGTCGCATTCTAGAAAAGTTCTTAGAATTTAATTTTCTACAAATCTAGATTCTTTCGAAATTGGTCCAGCCACCAGGAGATGAGTTTCTATTCCGACTATAATAGTTAAGATTTTAGAATTCTCCGCTTTTATTAACCTCAATATCAAGCTGCATTCAAAATTTCATGTTGATATCATGAATGGAAGTACTATTTTTTTTAGTTTTAAATTTTCATACGACACAATCCATTCGTTAGTTCGATTTAGCGTTATGTACAATTTCGATTAATTTTTCCCATGTAACTTTTTTTTATCATTCGTAGAGAAATGTCGCATTCTAGAAAAGTTCTTAGAATTTAATTTTCTACAAATCTAGATTCTTTCGAAATTGGTCCAGCCACCAGGAGATGAGTTTCTATTCCGACTATAATAGTTAAGATTTTAGAATTCTCCGCTTTTATTAACCTCAATATCAAGCTGCATTCAAAATTTCATGTTGATATCATGAATGGAAGTACTATTTTTTTTAGTTTTAAATTTTCATACGATACAATCCATTCGTTAGTTCGATTTAGCGTTATGTACAATTTCGATTAATTTTTCCCATGTAACTTTTTTTTTATCATTCGTAGAGAAATGTCGCATTCTAGAAAAGTTCTTAGAATTTAATTTTCTACAAATCTAGATTCTTTCGAAATTGGTCCAGCCACCAGGAGATGAGTTTCTATTCTGACTATAATAGTTAAGATTTTAGAATTCTCCGCTTTTATTAACCTCAATATCAAGCTGCATTCAAAATTTCATGTTGATATCATGAATGGAAGTACTATTTTTTTTAGTTTTAAATTTTCATACGACACAATCCATTCGTTAGTTCGATTTAGCGTTATGTACAATTTCGATTAATTTTTCCCATGTAACTTTTTTTTATCATTCGTAGAGAAATGTCGCATTCTAGAAAAGTTCTTAGAATTTAATTTTCTACAAATCTAGATTCTTTCGAAATTGGTCCAGCCACCAGGAGATGAGTTTCTATTCCGACTATAATAGTTAAGATTTTAGAATTCTCCGCTTTTATTAACCTCAATATCAAGCTGCATTCAAAATTTCATGTTGATATCATGAATGGAAGTACTAATTTTTTTAGTTTTAAATTTTCATACGACACAATCCATTCGTTAGTTCGATTTAGCGTTATGTACAATTTCGATTAATTTTTCCCATGTAACTTTTTTTTTATCATTCCTAGAGAAATGTCGCATTCTAGAAAAGTTCTTAGAATTTAATTTTCTACAAATCTAGATTCTTTCGAAATTGGTCCAGCCACCAGGAGATGAGTTTCTATTCTGACTATAATAGTTAAGATTTTAGAATTCTCCGCTTTTATTAACCTCAATATCAAGCTGCATTCAAAATTTCATGTTGATATCATGAATGGAAGTACTATTTTTTTTAGTTTTAAATTTTCATACGACACAATCCATTCGTTAGTTCGATTTAGCGTTATGTACAATTTCGATTAATTTTTCCCATGTAACTTTTTTTTTATCATTCCTAGAGAAATGTCGCATTCTAGAAAAGTTCTTAGAATTTAATTTTCTACAAATCTAGATTCTTTCGAAATTGGTCCAGCCACCAGGAGATGAGTTTCTATTCTGACTATAATAGTTAAGATTTTAGAATTCTCCGCTTTTATTAACCTCAATATCAAGCTGCATTCAAAATTTCATGTTGATATCATGAATGGAAGTACTAATTTTTTTAGTTTTAAATTTTCATACGACACAATCCATTCGTTAGTTCGATTTAGCGTTATGTACAATTTCGATTAATTTTTCCCATGTAACTTTTTTTTTATCATTCCTAGAGAAATGTCGCATTCTAGAAAAGTTCTTAGAATTTAATTTTCTACAAATCTAGATTCTTTCGAAATTGGTCCAGCCACCAGGAGATGAGTTTCTATTCTGACTATAATAGTTAAGATTTTAGAATTCTCCGCTTTTATTAACCTCAATATCAAGCTGCATTCAAAATTTCATGTTGATATCATGAATGGAAGTACTATTTTTTTTAGTTTTAAATTTTCATACGACACAATCCATTCGTTAGTTCGATTTAGCGTTATGTACAATTTCGATTAATTTTTCCCATGTAACTTTTTTTTTATCATTCGTAGAGAAATGTCGCATTCTAGAAAAGTTCTTAGAATTTAATTTTCTACAAATCTAGATTCTTTCGAAATTGGTCCAGCCACCAGGAGATGAGTTTCTATTCTGACTATAATAGTTAAGATTTTAGAATTCTCCGCTTTTATTAACCTCAATATCAAGCTGCATTCAAAATTTCATGTTGATATCATGAATGGAAGTACTAATTTTTTTAGTTTTAAATTTTCATACGACACAATCCATTCGTTAGTTCGATTTAGCGTTATGTACAATTTCGATTAATTTTTCCCATGTAACTTTTTTTTATCATTCCTAGAGAAATGTCGCATTCTAGAAAAGTTCTTAGAATTTAATTTTCTACAAATCTAGATTCTTTCGAAATTGGTCCAGCCACCAGGAGATGAGTTTCTATTCTGACTATAATAGTTAAGATTTTAGAATTCTCCGCTTTTATTAACCTCAATATCAAGCTGCATTCAAAATTTCATGTTGATATCATGAATGGAAGTACTAATTTTTTTAGTTTTAAATTTTCATACGACACAATCCATTCGTTAGTTCGATTTAGCGTTATGTACAATTTCGATTAATTTTTCCCATGTAACTTTTTTTTTATCATTCGTAGAGAAATGTCGCATTCTAGAAAAGTTCTTAGAATTTAATTTTCTACAAATCTAGATTCTTTCGAAATTGGTCCAGCCACCAGGAGATGAGTTTCTATTCCGACTATAATAGTTAAGATTTTAGAATTCTCCGCTTTTATTAACCTCAATATCAAGCTGCATTCAAAATTTCATGTTGATATCATGAATGGAAGTACTATTTTTTTTAGTTTTAAATTTTCATACGACACAATCCATTCGTTAGTTCGATTTAGCGTTATGTACAATTTCGATTAATTTTTCCCATGTAACTTTTTTTTTATCATTCCTAGAGAAATGTCGCATTCTAGAAAAGTTCTTAGAATTTAATTTTCTACAAATCTAGATTCTTTCGAAATTGGTCCAGCCACCAGGAGATGAGTTTCTATTCCGACTATAATAGTTAAGATTTTAGAATTCTCCGCTTTTATTAACCTCAATATCAAGCTGCATTCAAAATTTCATGTTGATATCATGAATGGAAGTACTATTTATTTTAGTTTTAAATTTTCATACGACACAATCCATTCGTTAGTTCGATTTAGCGTTATGTACAATTTCGATTAATTTTTCCCATGTAACTTTTTTTTTATCATTCGTAGAGAAATGTCGCATTCTAGAAAAGTTCTTAGAATTTAATTTTCTACAAATCTAGATTCTTTCGAAATTGGTCCAGCCACCAGGAGATGAGTTTCTATTCTGACTATAATAGTTAAGATTTTAGAATTCTCCGCTTTTATTAACCTCAATATCAAGCTGCATTCAAAATTTTTATTTTTTTTTATTTATTTATTATAAATGTAATTAAGCTAGGAAGCTTTTATTTACAAAATAACCCAAAACATTAAAATACATACAAAATTAAGAATATAATACAAATATTTACAATACATACATTGAAAATAATATAAAAATAATAATTTAAATTTAAAAATTAAATAATGATAATATTGTAATAATAAACATAAGGTATTTTTTTTTTTTTTTTTTTTTTTTTTTTTATTTTTGGTAGGAAAATACAACAAAAATTAGATTACGGAAAACAATAAATGCAATGCAAAAACTTCAAAAGTGGATTTCAAATCCTAAAAACTTTTTATAATTATTTATAAATTTTTGCTGCGTATCACTTAAGCGAACCGACAAGGGTAATTTATTAAAGATACTCATTCCGAGAACAGAAAATGAAGAATGAAATATACGATGGTTATTATGCGGTAATATAATATGCTGTGTGCGATCAGAATTAGAAAACTTTATTTTATTATACAAATAAGAAGGTTTCTTAATAAGCAAAAGTTTATGAATATAGACGCAGGTTCGAAAATCGAAATAATTTTTAATATCACAACCAAGTAGTAGATGGCTAACCATAGAAATATGGTCAAATTTTCGAAGTGAGAAAACATATCTAACGCATGCATTGAACAGAGATTTTATTCTATCCATACAGTAGCCATACATACCGAACAATACAACATCACAGTACAATAAATGTGGTAAAACATAAGCCATAAATAATTTATGTCGCAGTCTAGAATTTGCAAAATCAGTCAATTTCCAAAAAGAGCGCAAAATACTATACACTTGACTACACATTTTATCAATATGTTCGTCCCAAGTCAAAGTTGAATTCATAATGAGTCCTAAGTTCCTAACTGTATCCGAGTAAGTTATTAACTCATTACCCAGAATCAAATTTTGGAAATCATTCTTGTTCAACTTTCGTTTATAAATTATAATAGCTTGAGTTTTCTTTGCATTAAGTAATAAATTATTTTGTATCGACCATTCTACAATTCTTAATAAATCACTGTTTAAGTTTGTTATACAAACATCTTTATTCGATATTTCACTATAATTATAAACCTGCAAGTCATCAGCATAGAGATGAAATTTTGAAAATCTAAAGCAAGTAGAAATATCATTAATGTACAACGAAAACAGTAACGGACCAAGAACTGAACCTTGTGGAACTCCACAACTTAGCTCCATAATATCAGAAAATATTCCATTAATTTCAACAAGCTGTGATCTACAACTTAAGTATGAATAAATAAATCTACATGCAGATCCTGAGAAGTTAAAAAACGACGACAATTTAACACAAAGTTTATAATGATTTATTGAGTCAAACGCTTTAGAAAAATCCAAGAGTGCTAATGCGGTAAATTTATTAGAATCAATATTACGCCGAATATCGTCAGTAATGTTGAGCAAAGCAGAGGTGGTGCTATGCATTGGTCTGTATGCTGATTGATAATCCGAAAGTAAGTCATTTTCCAGCAAAAAACTTGTGATTTGATTTTTAATAATAATTTCTAAAATTTTAGAGATAGAAGATAACGCACTAATTGGTCTTAAATCAGACATCATATTAACATTCTTAGTTTTTGGCAATGGAGTAGTTTTAGCTAACTTCCAACAACTAGGAAAATAAGATTTAGTAATAATATTATTAAAAATATAGAGCAGATATTGAGAAATATAAGGAAAAAGTAATTTAATAAATCTAATGGAAATATTATCCATTCCAGAAGCTTGAGATTTAACAGAATAAATTGCTTTAAAAAGTTAGTCTTCAGAGATTACACTAAACGAGAATTTTGAAGAACTAAAATTAGGTTGAAAAATAGAACAATCAATTGTGTTAGCTCCAGATGATTGACATTTAACAGATTCACAATAAAACTTATTAAGATCATTAGGAGTAAATGGAATCTGTGCCTGCTCAATAAATTTTCCAACACCAAGACTTTTTAAATTATTCCAAAAGATTTTAGGTGGAAGTTTATGTTGATATCATGAATGGAAATTTCATGTTGATATCATGAATGGAAGTACTATTTTTTTTAGTTTTAAATTTTCATACGACACAATCCATTCGTTAGTTCGATTTAGCGTTATGTACAATTTCGATTAATTTTTCCCATGTAACTTTTTTTTATCATTCGTAGAGAAATGTCGCATTCTAGAAAAGTTCTTAGAATTTAATTTTCTACAAATCTAGATTCTTTCGAAATTGGTCCAGCCACCAGGAGATGAGTTTCTATTCCGACTATAATAGTTAAGATTTTAGAATTCTCCGCTTTTATTAACCTCAATATCAAGCTGCATTCAAAATTTCATGTTGATATCATGAATGGAAGTACTAATTTTTTTAGTTTTAAATTTTCATACGACACAATCCATTCGTTAGTTCGATTTAGCGTTATGTACAATTTCGATTAATTTTTCCCATGTAACTTTTTTTTTATCATTCCTAGAGAAATGTCGCATTCTAGAAAAGTTCTTAGAATTTAATTTTCTACAAATCTAGATTCTTTCGAAATTGGTCCAGCCACCAGGAGATGAGTTTCTATTCTGACTATAATAGTTAAGATTTTAGAATTCTCCGCTTTTATTAACCTCAATATCAAGCTGCATTCAAAATTTCATGTTGATATCATGAATGGAAGTACTATTTTTTTTAGTTTTAAATTTTCATACGACACAATCCATTCGTTAGTTCGATTTAGCGTTATGTACAATTTCGATTAATTTTTCCCATGTAACTTTTTTTTATCATTCGTAGAGAAATGTCGCATTCTAGAAAAGTTCTTAGAATTTAATTTTCTACAAATCTAGATTCTTTCGAAATTGGTCCAGCCACCAGGAGATGAGTTTCTATTCTGACTATAATAGTTAAGATTTTAGAATTCTCCGCTTTTATTAACCTCAATATCAAGCTGCATTCAAAATTTCATGTTGATATCATGAATGGAAGTACTAATTTTTTTAGTTTTAAATTTTCATACGACACAATCCATTCGTTAGTTCGATTTAGCGTTATGTACAATTTCGATTAATTTTTCCCATGTAACTTTTTTTTTATCATTCCTAGAGAAATGTCGCATTCTAGAAAAGTTCTTAGAATTTAATTTTCTACAAATCTAGATTCTTTCGAAATTGGTCCAGCCACCAGGAGATGAGTTTCTATTCTGACTATAATAGTTAAGATTTTAGAATTCTCCGCTTTTATTAACCTCAATATCAAGCTGCATTCAAAATTTCATGTTGATATCATGAATGGAAGTACTATTTTTTTTAGTTTTAAATTTTCATACGACACAATCCATTCGTTAGTTCGATTTAGCGTTATGTACAATTTCGATTAATTTTTCCCATGTAACTTTTTTTTTATCATTCGTAGAGAAATGTCGCATTCTAGAAAAGTTCTTAGAATTTAATTTTCTACAAATCTAGATTCTTTCGAAATTGGTCCAGCCACCAGGAGATGAGTTTCTATTCTGACTATAATAGTTAAGATTTTAGAATTCTCCGCTTTTATTAACCTCAATATCAAGCTGCATTCAAAATTTCATGTTGATATCATGAATGGAAGTACTAATTTTTTTAGTTTTAAATTTTCATACGACACAATCCATTCGTTAGTTCGATTGAGCGTTATGTACAATTTCGATTAATTTTTTCCATGTAACTTTTTTTTTATCATTCCTAGAGAAATGTCGCATTCTAGAAAAGTTCTTAGAATTTAATTTTCTACAAATCTAGATTCTTTCGAAATTGGTCCAGCCACCAGGAGATGAGTTTCTATTCTGACTATAATAGTTAAGATTTTAGAATTCTCCGCTTTTATTAACCTCAATATCAAGCTGCATTCAAAATTTCATGTTGATATCATGAATGGAAGTACTAATTTTTTTAGTTTTAAATTTTCATACGACACAATCCATTCGTTAGTTCGATTTAGCGTTATGTACAATTTCGATTAATTTTTCCCATGTAACTTTTTTTTTATCATTCGTAGAGAAATGTCGCATTCTAGAAAAGTTCTTAGAATTTAATTTTCTACAAATCTAGATTCTTTCGAAATTGGTCCAGCCACCAGGAGATGAGTTTCTATTCCGACTATAATAGTTAAGATTTTAGAATTCTCCGCTTTTATTAACCTCAATATCAAGCTGCATTCAAAATTTCATGTTGATATCATGAATGGAAGTACTATTTTTTTTAGTTTTAAATTTTCATACGACACAATCCATTCGTTAGTTCGATTTAGCGTTATGTACAATTTCGATTAATTTTTCCCATGTAACTTTTTTTTATCATTCGTAGAGAAATGTCGCATTCTAGAAAAGTTCTTAGAATTTAATTTTCTACAAATCTAGATTCTTTCGAAATTGGTCCAGCCACCAGGAGATGAGTTTCTATTCCGACTATAATAGTTAAGATTTTAGAATTCTCCGCTTTTATTAACCTCAATATCAAGCTGCATTCAAAATTTCATGTTGATATCATGAATGGAAGTACTATTTTTTTTAGTTTTAAATTTTCATACGACACAATCCATTCGTTAGTTCGATTTAGCGTTATGTACAATTTCGATTAATTTTTCCCATGTAACTTTTTTTTTATCATTCGTAGAGAAATGTCGCATTCTAGAAAAGTTCTTAGAATTTAATTTTCTACAAATCTAGATTCTTTCGAAATTGGTCCAGCCACCAGGAGATGAGTTTCTATTCTGACTATAATAGTTAAGATTTTAGAATTCTCCGCTTTTATTAACCTCAATATCAAGCTGCATTCAAAATTTCATGTTGATATCATGAATGGAAGTACTATTTTTTTTAGTTTTAAATTTTAGCGTTATGTACAATTTCGATTAATTTTTCCCATGTAACTTTTTTTTATCATTCGTAGAGAAATGTCGCATTCTAGAAAAGTTCTTAGAATTTAATTTTCTACAAATCTAGATTCTTTCGAAATTGGTCCAGCCACCAGGAGATGAGTTTCTATTCCGACTATAATAGTTAAGATTTTAGAATTCTCCGCTTTTATTAACCTCAATATCAAGCTGCATTCAAAATTTCATGTTGATATCATGAATGGAAGTACTAATTTTTTTAGTTTTAAATTTTCATACGACACAATCCATTCGTTAGTTCGATTTAGCGTTATGTACAATTTCGATTAATTTTTCCCATGTAACTTTTTTTTTATCATTCGTAGAGAAATGTCGCATTCTAGAAAAGTTCTTAGAATTTAATTTTCTACAAATCTAGATTCTTTCGAAATTGGTCCAGCCACCAGGAGATGAGTTTCTATTCTGACTATAATAGTTAAGATTTTAGAATTCTCCGCTTTTATTAACCACAATATCAAGCTGCATTCAAAATTTCATGTTGATATCATGAATGGAAGTACTAATTTTTTTAGTTTTAAATTTTCATACGACACAATCCATTCGTTAGTTCGATTTAGCGTTATGTACAATTTCGATTAATTTTTCCCATGTAACTTTTTTTTTATCATTCCTAGAGAAATGTCGCATTCTAGAAAAGTTCTTAGAATTTAATTTTCTACAAATCTAGATTCTTTCGAAATTGGTCCAGCCACCAGGAGATGAGTTTCTATTCTGACTATAATAGTTAAGATTTTAGAATTCTCCGCTTTTATTAACCTCAATATCAAGCTGCATTCAAAATTTCATGTTGATATCATGAATGGAAGTACTATTTTTTTTAGTTTTAAATTTTCATACGACACAATCCATTCGTTAGTTCGATTTAGCGTTATGTACAATTTCGATTAATTTTTCCCATGTAACTTTTTTTTTATCATTCCTAGAGAAATGTCGCATTCTAGAAAAGTTCTTAGAATTTAATTTTCTACAAATCTAGATTCTTTCGAAATTGGTCCAGCCACCAGGAGATGAGTTTCTATTCTGACTATAATAGTTAAGATTTTAGAATTCTCCGCTTTTATTAACCTCAATATCAAGCTGCATTCAAAATTTCATGTTGATATCATGAATGGAAGTACTATTTTTTTTAGTTTTAAATTTTCATACGACACAATCCATTCGTTAGTTCGATTTAGCGTTATGTACAATTTCGATTAATTTTTCCCATGTAACTTTTTTTTTATCATTCGTAGAGAAATGTCGCATTCTAGAAAAGTTCTTAGAATTTAATTTTCTACAAATCTAGATTCTTTCGAAATTGGTCCAGCCACCAGGAGATGAGTTTCTATTCCGACTATAATAGTTAAGATTTTAGAATTCTCCGCTTTTATTAACCTCAATATCAAGCTGCATTCAAAATTTCATGTTGATATCATGAATGGAAGTACTAATTTTTTTAGTTTTAAATTTTCATACGACACAATCCATTCGTTAGTTCGATTTAGCGTTATGTACAATTTCGATTAATTTTTCCCATGTAACTTTTTTTTTATCATTCGTAGAGAAATGTCGCATTCTATAAAAGTTCTTAGAATTTAATTTTCTACAAATCTAGATTCTTTCGAAATTGGTCCAGCCACCAGGAGATGAGTTTCTATTCTGACTATAATAGTTAAGATTTTAGAATTCTCCGCTTTTATTAACCTCAATATCAAGCTGCATTCAAAATTTCATGTTGATATCATGAATGGAAGTACTATTTTTTTTAGTTTTAAATTTTCATACGACACAATCCATTCGTTAGTTCGATTTAGCGTTATGTACAATTTCGATTAATTTTTCCCATGTAACTTTTTTTTTATCATTCGTAGAGAAATGTCGCATTCTAGAAAAGTTCTTAGAATTTAATTTTCTACAAATCTAGATTCTTTCGAAATTGGTCCAGCCACCAGGAGATGAGTTTCTATTCTGACTATAATAGCTAAGATTTTAGAATTCTCCGCTTTTATTAACCTCAATATCAAGCTGCATTCAAAATTTCATGTTGATATCATGAATGGAAGTACTAATTTTTTTAGTTTTAAATTTTCATACGACACAATCCATTCGTTAGTTCGATTTAGCGTTATGTACAATTTCGATTAATTTTTCCCATGTAACTTTTTTTTTATCATTCCTAGAGAAATGTCGCATTCTAGAAAAGTTCTTAGAATTTAATTTTCTACAAATCTAGATTCTTTCGAAATTGGTCCAGCCACCAGGAGATGAGTTTCTATTCTGACTATAATAGTTAAGATTTTAGAATTCTCCGCTTTTATTAACCTCAATATCAAGCTGCATTCAAAATTTCATGTTGATATCATGAATGGAAGTACTATTTTTTTTAGTTTTAAATTTTCATACGACACAATCCATTCGTTAGTTCGATTTAGCGTTATGTACAATTTCGATTAATTTTTCCCATGTAACTTTTTTTTTATCATTCGTAGAGAAATGTCGCATTCTAGAAAAGTTCTTAGAATTTAATTTTCTACAAATCTAGATTCTTTCGAAATTGGTCCAGCCACCAGGAGATGAGTTTCTATTCTGACTATAATAGTTAAGATTTTAGAATTCTCCGCTTTTATTAACCTCAATATCAAGCTGCATTCAAAATTTCATGTTGATATCATGAATGGAAGTACTATTTTTTTTAGTTTTAAATTTTCATACGACACAATCCATTCGTTAGTTCGATTTAGCGTTATGTACAATTTCGATTAATTTTTCCCATGTAACTTTTTTTTTATCATTCGTAGAGAAATGTCGCATTCTAGAAAAGTTCTTAGAATTTAATTTTCTACAAATCTAGATTCTTTCGAAATTGGTCCAGCCACCAGGAGATGAGTTTCTATTCTGACTATAATAGTTAAGATTTTAGAATTCTCCGCTTTTATTAACCTCAATATCAAGCTGCATTCAAAATTTCATGTTGATATCATGAATGGAAGTACTATTTTTTTTAGTTTTAAATTTTCATACGACACAATCCATTCGTTAGTTCGATTTAGCGTTATGTACAATTTCGATTAATTTTTCCGATGTAACTTTTTTTTATCATTCGTAGAGAAATGTCGCATTCTAGAAAAGTTCTTAGAATTTAATTTTCTACAAATCTAGATTCTTTCGAAATTGGTCCAGCCACCAGGAGATGAGTTTCTATTCTGACTATAATAGTTAAGATTTTAGAATTCTCCGCTTTTATTAACCTCAATATCAAGCTGCATTCAAAATTTCATGTTGATATCATGAATGGAAGTACTATTTTTTTTAGTTTTAAATTTTCATACGACACAATCCATTCGTTAGTTCGATTTAGCGTTATGTACAATTTCGATTAATTTTTCCCATGTAACTTTTTTTTTATCATTCCTAGAGAAATGTCGCATTCTAGAAAAGTTCTTAGAATTTAATTTTCTACAAATCTAGATTCTTTCGAAATTGGTCCAGCCACCAGGAGATGAGTTTCTATTCTGACTATAATAGTTAAGATTTTAGAATTCTCCGCTTTTATTAACCTCAATATCAAGCTGCATTCAAAATTTCATGTTGATATCATGAATGGAAGTACTATTTTTTTTAGTTTTAAATTTTCATACGACACAATCCATTCGTTAGTTCGATTTAGCGTTATGTACAATTTCGATTAATTTTTCCCATGTAACTTTTTTTTTATCATTCCTAGAGAAATGTCGCATTCTAGAAAAGTTCTTAGAATTTAATTTTCTACAAATCTAGATTCTTTCGAAATTGGTCCAGCCACCAGGAGATGAGTTTCTATTCTGACTATAATAGTTAAGATTTTAGAATTCTCCGCTTTTATTAACCTCAATATCAAGCTGCATTCAAAATTTCATGTTGATATCATGAATGGAAGTACTATTTTTTTTAGTTTTAAATTTTCATACGACACAATCCATTCGTTAGTTCGATTTAGCGTTATGTACAATTTCGATTAATTTTTCCCATGTAACTTTTTTTTTATCATTCGTAGAGAAATGTCGCATTCTAGAAAAGTTCTTAGAATTTAATTTTCTACAAATCTAGATTCTTTCGAAATTGGTCCAGCCACCAGGAGATGAGTTTCTATTCCGACTATAATAGTTAAGATTTTAGAATTCTCCGCTTTTATTAACCTCAATATCAAGCTGCATTCAAAATTTCATGTTGATATCATGAATGGAAGTACTAATTTTTTTAGTTTTAAATTTTCATACGACACAATCCATTCGTTAGTTCGATTTAGCGTTATGTACAATTTCGATTAATTTTTCCCATGTAACTTTTTTTTTATCATTCGTAGAGAAATGTCGCATTCTATAAAAGTTCTTAGAATTTAATTTTCTACAAATCTAGATTCTTTCGAAATTGGTCCAGCCACCAGGAGATGAGTTTCTATTCTGACTATAATAGTTAAGATTTTAGAATTCTCCGCTTTTATTAACCTCAATATCAAGCTGCATTCAAAATTTCATGTTGATATCATGAATGGAAGTACTATTTTTTTTAGTTTTAAATTTTCATACGACACAATCCATTCGTTAGTTCGATTTAGCGTTATGTACAATTTCGATTAATTTTTCCCATGTAACTTTTTTTTTATCATTCGTAGAGAAATGTCGCATTCTAGAAAAGTTCTTAGAATTTAATTTTCTACAAATCTAGATTCTTTCGAAATTGGTCCAGCCACCAGGAGATGAGTTTCTATTCTGACTATAATAGTTAAGATTTTAGAATTCTCCGCTTTTATTAACCTCAATATCAAGCTGCATTCAAAATTTCATGTTGATATCATGAATGGAAGTACTAATTTTTTTAGTTTTAAATTTTCATACGACACAATCCATTCGTTAGTTCGATTTAGCGTTATGTACAATTTCGATTAATTTTTCCCATGTAACTTTTTTTTTATCATTCCTAGAGAAATGTCGCATTCTAGAAAAGTTCTTAGAATTTAATTTTCTACAAATCTAGATTCTTTCGAAATTGGTCCAGCCACCAGGAGATGAGTTTCTATTCTGACTATAATAGTTAAGATTTTAGAATTCTCCGCTTTTATTAACCTCAATATCAAGCTGCATTCAAAATTTCATGTTGATATCATGAATGGAAGTACTATTTTTTTTAGTTTTAAATTTTCATACGACACAATCCATTCGTTAGTTCGATTTAGCGTTATGTACAATTTCGATTAATTTTTCCCATGTAACTTTTTTTTTATCATTCGTAGAGAAATGTCGCATTCTAGAAAAGTTCTTAGAATTTAATTTTCTACAAATCTAGATTCTTTCGAAATTGGTCCAGCCACCAGGAGATGAGTTTCTATTCTGACTATAATAGTTAAGATTTTAGAATTCTCCGCTTTTATTAACCTCAATATCAAGCTGCATTCAAAATTTCATGTTGATATCATGAATGGAAGTACTATTTTTTTTAGTTTTAAATTTTCATACGACACAATCCATTCGTTAGTTCGATTTAGCGTTATGTACAATTTCGATTAATTTTTCCCATGTAACTTTTTTTTTATCATTCGTAGAGAAATGTCGCATTCTAGAAAAGTTCTTAGAATTTAATTTTCTACAAATCTAGATTCTTTCGAAATTGGTCCAGCCACCAGGAGATGAGTTTCTATTCTGACTATAATAGTTAAGATTTTAGAATTCTCCGCTTTTATTAACCTCAATATCAAGCTGCATTCAAAATTTCATGTTGATATCATGAATGGAAGTACTATTTTTTTTAGTTTTAAATTTTCATACGACACAATCCATTCGTTAGTTCGATTTAGCGTTATGTACAATTTCGATTAATTTTTCCGATGTAACTTTTTTTTTATCATTCGTAGAGAAATGTCGCATTCTAGAAAAGTTCTTAGAATTTAATTTTCTACAAATCTAGATTCTTTCGAAATTGGTCCAGCCACCAGGAGATGAGTTTCTATTCTGACTATAATAGTTAAGATTTTAGAATTCTCCGCTTTTATTAACCTCAATATCAAGCTGCATTCAAAATTTCATGTTGATATCATGAATGGAAGTACTATTTTTTTTAGTTTTAAATTTTCATACGACACAATCCATTCGTTAGTTCGATTTAGCGTTATGTACAATTTCGATTAATTTTTCCCATGTAACTTTTTTTTTATCATTCCTAGAGAAATGTCGCATTCTAGAAAAGTTCTTAGAATTTAATTTTCTACAAATCTAGATTCTTTCGAAATTGGTCCAGCCACCAGGAGATGAGTTTCTATTCTGACTATAATAGTTAAGATTTTAGAATTCTCCGCTTTTATTAACCTCAATATCAAGCTGCATTCAAAATTTCATGTTGATATCATGAATGGAAGTACTAATTTTTTTAGTTTTAAATTTTCATACGACACAATCCATTCGTTAGTTCGATTTAGCGTTATGTACAATTTCGATTAATTTTTCCCATGTAACTTTTTTTTTATCATTCGTAGAGAAATGTCGCATTCTAGAAAAGTTCTTAGAATTTAATTTTCTACAAATCTAGATTCTTTCGAAATTGGTCCAGCCACCAGGAGATGAGTTTCTATTCCGACTATAATAGTTAAGATTTTAGAATTCTCCGCTTTTATTAACCTCAATATCAAGCTGCATTCAAAATTTCATGTTGATATCATGAATGGAAGTACTATTTTTTTTAGTTTTAAATTTTCATACGACACAATCCATTCGTTAGTTCGATTTAGCGTTATGTACAATTTCGATTAATTTTTCCCATGTAACTTTTTTTTTATCATTCGTAGAGAAATGTCGCCTTCTAGAAAAGTTCTTAGAATTTAATTTTCTACAAATCTAGATTCTTTCGAAATTGGTCCAGCCACCAGGAGATGAGTTTCTATTCCGACTATAATAGTTAAGATTTTAGAATTCTCCGCTTTTATTAACCTCAATATCAAGCTGCATTCAAAATTTCATGTTGATATCATGAATGGAAGTACTAATTTTTTTAGTTTTAAATTTTCATACGACACAATCCATTCGTTAGTTCGATTTAGCGTTATGTACAATATCGATTAATTTTTCCCATGTAACTTTTTTTTTATCATTCGTAGAGAAATGTCGCATTCTAGAAAAGTTCTTAGAATTTAATTTTCTACAAATCTAGATTCTTTCGAAATTGGTCCAGCCACCAGGAGATGAGTTTCTATTCTGACTATAATAGTTAAGATTTTAGAATTCTCCGCTTTTATTAACCTCAATATCAAGCTGCATTCAAAATTTCATGTTGATATCATGAATGGAAGTACTATTTTTTTTAGTTTTAAATTTTCATACGACACAATCCATTCGTTAGTTCGATTTAGCGTTATGTACAATTTCGATTAATTTTTCCCATGTAACTTTTTTTTATCATTCCTAGAGAAATGTCGCATTCTAGAAAAGTTCTTAGAATTTAATTTTCTACAAATCTAGATTCTTTCGAAATTGGTCCAGCCACCAGGAGATGAGTTTCTATTCCGACTATAATAGTTAAGATTTTAGAATTCTCCGCTTTTATTAACCTCAATATCAAGCTGCATTCAAAATTTCATGTTGATATCATGAATGGAAGTACTATTTTTTTTAGTTTTAAATTTTCATACGACACAATCCATTCGTTAGTTCGATTTAGCGTTATGTACAATTTCGATTAATTTTTCCCATGTAACTTTTTTTTTATCATTCGTAGAGAAATGTCGCATTCTAGAAAAGTTCTTAGAATTTAATTTTCTACAAATCTAGATTCTTTCGAAATTGGTCCAGCCACCAGGAGATGAGTTTCTATTCTGACTATAATAGTTAAGATTTTAGAATTCTCCGCTTTTATTAACCTCAATATCAAGCTGCATTCAAAATTTCATGTTGATATCATGAATGGAAGTACTATTTTTTTTTAGTTTTAAATTTTCATACGACACAATCCATTCGTTAGTTCGATTTAGCGTTATGTACAATTTCGATTAATTTTTCCCATGTAACTTTTTTTTTATCATTCGTAGAGAAATGTCGCCTTCTAGAAAAGTTCTTAGAATTTAATTTTCTACAAATCTAGATTCTTTCGAAATTGGTCCAGCCACCAGGAGATGAGTTTCTATTCCGACTATAATAGTTAAGATTTTAGAATTCTCCGCTTTTATTAACCTCAATATCAAGCTGCATTCAAAATTTCATGTTGATATCATGAATGGAAGTACTAATTTTTTTAGTTTTAAATTTTCATACGACACAATCCATTCGTTAGTTCGATTTAGCGTTATGTACAATTTCGATTAATTTTTCCCATGTAACTTTTTTTTTATAATTCCTAGAGAAATGTCGCATTCTAGAAAAGTTCTTAGAATTTAATTTTCTACAAATCTAGATTCTTTCGAAATTGGTCCAGCCACCAGGAGATGAGTTTCTATTCTGACTATAATAGTTAAGATTTTAGAATTCTCCGCTTTTATTAACCTCAATATCAAGCTGCATTCAAAATTTCATGTTGATATCATGAATGGAAGTACTATTTTTTTAGTTTTAAATTTTCATACGACACAATCCATTCGTTAGTTCGATTTAGCGTTATGTACAATTTCGATTAATTTTTCCCATGTAACTTTTTTTTTTATCATTCGTAGAGAAATGTCGTAATTCTAGAAAAGTTCTTAGAATTTAATTTTCTACAAATCTAGATTCTTTCGAAATTGGTCCAGCCACCAGGAGATGAGTTTCTATTTCGACTATAATAGTTAAGATTTTAGAATTCTCCGCTTTTATTAACCTCAATATCAAGCTGCATTCAAAATTTCATGTTGATATCATGAATGGAAGTACTAATTTTTTTAGTTTTAAATTTTCATACGACACAATCCATTCGTTAGTTCGATTTAGCGTTATGTACAATTTCGATTAATTTTTCCCATGTAACTTTTTTTTTATCATTCGTAGAGAAATGTCGCATTCTAGAAAAGTTCTTAGAATTTAATTTTCTACAAATCTAGATTCTTTCGAAATTGGTCCAGCCACCAGGAGATGAGTTTCTATTCTGACTATAATAGTTAAGATTTTAGAATTCTCCGCTTTTATTAACCTCAATATCAAGCTGCATTCAAAATTTCATGTTGATATCATGAATGGAAGTACTATTTTTTTTAGTTTTAAATTTTCATACGACACAATCCATTCGTTAGTTCGATTTAGCGTTATGTACAATTTCGATTAATTTTTCCCATGTAACTTTTTTTTTATCATTCGTAGAGAAATGTCGCATTCTAGAAAAGTTCTTAGAATTTAATTTTCTACAAATCTAGATTCTTTCGAAATTGGTCCAGCCACCAGGAGATGAGTTTCTATTCCGACTATAATAGTTAAGATTTTAGAATTTTCCGCTTTTATTAACCTCAATATCAAGCTGCATTCAAAATTTCATGTTGATATCATGAATGGAAGTACTAATTTTTTTAGTTTTAAATTTTCATACGACACAATCCATTCGTTAGTTCGATTTAGCGTTATGTACAATTTCGATTAATTTTTCCCATGTAACTTTTTTTTATCATTCCTAGAGAAATGTCGCATTCTAGAAAAGTTCTTAGAATTTAATTTTCTACAAATCTAGATTCTTTCGAAATTGGTCCAGCCACCAGGAGATGAGTTTCTATTCCGACTATAATAGTTAAGATTTTAGAATTCTCCGCTTTTATTAACCTCAATATCAAGCTGCATTCAAAATTTCATGTTGATATCATGAATGGAAGTACTATTTTTTTTAGTTTTAAATTTTCATACGACACAATCCATTCGTTAGTTCGATTTAGCGTTATGTACAATTTCGATTAATTTTTCCCATGTAACTTTTTTTTTATCATTCCTAGAGAAATGTCGCATTCTAGAAAAGTTCTTAGAATTTAATTTTCTACAAATCTAGATTCTTTCGAAATTGGTCCAGCCACCAGGAGATGAGTTTCTATTCTGACTATAATAGTTAAGATTTTAGAATTCTCCGCTTTTATTAACCTCAATATCAAGCTGCATTCAAAATTTCATGTTGATATCATGCATGGAAGTACTAATTTTTTTAGTTTTAAATTTTCATACGACACAATCCATTCGTTAGTTCGATTTAGCGTTATGTACAATTTCGATTAATTTTTCCCATGTAACTTTTTTTTTATCATTCCTAGAGAAATGTCGCATTCTAGAAAAGTTCTTAGAATTTAATTTTCTACAAATCTAGATTCTTTCGAAATTGGTCCAGCCACCAGGAGATGAGTTTCTATTCTGACTATAATAGTTAAGATTTTAGAATTCTCCGCTTTTATTAACCTCAATATCAAGCTGCATTCAAAATTTCATGTTGATATCATGAATGGAAGTACTATTTTTTTTAGTTTTAAATTTTCATACGACACAATCCATTCGTTAGTTCGATTTAGCGTTATGTACAATTTCGTTAATTTTTCCCATGTAACTTTTTTTTTATCATTCCTAGAGAAATGTCGCATTCTAGAAAAATTCTTAGAATTTAATTTTCTACAAATCTAGATTCTTTCGAAATTGGTCCAGCCACCAGGAGATGAGTTTCTATTCTGACTATAATAGTTAAGATTTTAGAATTCTCCGCTTTTATTAACCTCAATATCAAGCTGCATTCAAAATTTCATGTTGATATCATGAATGGAAGTACTATTTTTTTTAGTTTTAAATTTTCATACGACACAATCCATTCGTTAGTTCGATTTAGCGTTATGTACAATTTCGATTAATTTTTCCCATGTAACTTTTTTTTTATCATTCGTAGAGAAATGTCGCATTCTAGAAAAGTTCTTAGAATTTAATTTTCTACAAATCTAGATTCTTTCGAAATTGGTCCAGCCACCAGGAGGTGAGTTTCTATTCTGACTATAATAGTTAAGATTTTAGAATTCTCCGCTTTTATTAACCTCAATATCAAGCTGCATTCAAAATTTCATGTTGATATCATGAATGGAAGTACTATTTTTTTTAGTTTTAAATTTTCATACGACACAATCCATTCGTTAGTTCGATTTAGCGTTATGTACAATTTCGATTAATTTTTCCCATGTAACTTTTTTTTTATCATTCGTAGAGAAATGTCGCATTCTAGAAAAGTTCTTAGAATTAAATTTTCTACAAATCTAGATTCTTTCGAAATTGGTCCAGCCACCAGGAGATGAGTTTCTATTCCGACTATAATAGTTAAGATTTTAGAATTCTCCGCTTTTATTAACCTCAATATCAAGCTGCATTCAAAATTTCATGTTGATATCATGAATGGAAGTACTATTTTTTTTAGTTTTAAATTTTCATACGACACAATCCATTCGTTAGTTCGATTTAGCGTTATGTACAATTTCGATTAATTTTTCCCATGTAACTTTTTTTTTATCATTCGTAGAGAAATGTCGCATTCTAGAAAAGTTCTTAGAATTTAATTTTCTACAAATCTAGATTCTTTCGAAATTGGTCCAGCCACCAGGAGGTGAGTTTCTATTCTGACTATAATAGTTAAGATTTTAGAATTCTCCGCTTTTATTAACCTCAATATCAAGCTGCATTCAAAATTTCATGTTGATATCATGAATGGAAGTACTAATTTTTTTAGTTTTAAATTTTCATACGACCCAATCCATTCGTTAGTTCGATTTAGCGTTATGTACAATTTCGATTAATTTTTCCCATGTAACTTTTTTTTTATCATTCCTAGAGAAATGTCGCATTCTAGAAAAGTTCTTAGAATTTAATTTTCTACAAATCTAGATTCTTTCGAAATTGGTCCAGCCACCAGGAGATGAGTTTCTATTCTGACTATAATAGTTAAGATTTTAGAATTCTCCGCTTTTATTAACCTCAATATCAAGCTGCATTCAAAATTTCATGTTGATATCATGAATGGAAGTACTAATTTTTTTAGTTTTAAATTTTCATACGACACAATCCATTCGTTAGTTCGATTTAGCGTTATGTACAATTTCGATTAATTTTTCCCATGTAACTTTTTTTTTATCATTCCTAGAGAAATGTCGCATTCTAGAAAAGTTCTTAGAATTTAATTTTCTACAAATCTAGATTCTTTCGAAATTGGTCCAGCCACCAGGAGATGAGTTTCTATTCTGACTATAATAGTTAAGATTTTAGAATTCTCCGCTTTTATTAACCTCAATATCAAGCTGCATTCAAAATTTCATGTTGATATCATGAATGGAAGTACTATTTTTTTTAGTTTTAAATTTTCATACGACACAATCCATTCGTTAGTTCGATTTAGCGTTATGTACAATCAATTTCGATTAATTTTTCCCATGTAACTTTTTTTTTATCATTCCTAGAGAAATGTCGCATTCTAGAAAAGTTCTTAGAATTTAATTTTCTACAAATCTAGATTCTTTCGAAATTGGTCCAGCCACCAGGAGATGAGTTTCTATTCTGACTATAATAGTTAAGATTTTAGAATTCTCCGCTTTTATTAACCTCAATATCAAGCTGCATTCAAAATTTCATGTTGATATCATGAATGGAAGTACTATTTTTTTTAGTTTTAAATTTTCATACGACACAATCCATTCGTTAGTTCGATTTAGCGTTATGTACAATTTCGATTAATTTTTCCCATGTAACTTTTTTTTTATCATTCGTAGAGAAATGTCGCATTCTAGAAAAGTTCTTAGAATTTAATTTTCTACAAATCTAGATTCTTTCGAAATTGGTCCAGCCACCAGGAGATGAGTTTCTATTCTGACTATAATAGTTAAGATTTTAGAATTCTCCGCTTTTATTAACCTCAATATCAAGCTGCATTCAAAATTTCATGTTGATATCATGAATGGAAGTACTATTTTTTTTAGTTTTAAATTTTCATACGACACAATCCATTCGTTAGTTCGATTTAGCGTTATGTACAATTTCGATTAATTTTTCCCATGTAACTTTTTTTTTATCATTCCTAGAGAAATGTCGCATTCTAGAAAAGTTCTTAGAATTTAATTTTCTACAAATCTAGATTCTTTCGAAATTGGTCCAGCCACCAGGAGATGAGTTTCTATTCCGACTATAATAGTTAAGATTTTAGAATTCTCCGCTTTTATTAACCTCAATATCAAGCTGCATTCAAAATTTCATGTTGATATCATGAATGGAAGTACTAATTTTTTTAGTTTTAAATTTTCATACGACACAATCCATTCGTTAGTTCGATTTAGCGTTATGTACAATTTCGATTAATTTTTCCCATGTAACTTTTTTTTTATCATTCCTAGAGAAATGTCGCATTCTAGAAAAGTTCTTAGAATTTAATTTTCTACAAATCTAGATTCTTTCGAAATTGGTCCAGCCACCAGGAGATGAGTTTCTATTCTGACTATAATAGTTAAGATTTTAGAATTCTCCGCTTTTATTAACCTCAATATCAAGCTGCATTCAAAATTCATGTTGATATCATGAATGGAAGTACTATTTTTTTTAGTTTTAAATTTTCATACGACACAATCCATTCGTTAGTTCGATTTAGCGTTATGTACAATTTCGATTAATTTTTCCCATGTAACTTTTTTTTTATCATTCGTAGAGAAATGTCGCATTCTAGAAAAGTTCTTAGAATTTAATTTTCTACAAATCTAGATTCTTTCGAAATTGGTCCAGCCACCAGGAGATGAGTTTCTATTCTGACTATAATAGTTAAGATTTTAGAATTCTCCGCTTTTATTAACCTCAATATCAAGCTGCATTCAAAATTTCATGTTGATATCATGAATGGAAGTACTAATTTTTTTAGTTTTAAATTTTCATACGACACAATCCATTCGTTAGTTCGATTTAGCGTTATGTACAATTTCGATTAATTTTTCCCATGTAACTTTTTTTTTATCATTCCTAGAGAAATGTCGCATTCTAGAAAAGTTCTTAGAATTTAATTTTCTACAAATCTAGATTCTTTCGAAATTGGTCCAGCCACCAGGAGATGAGTTTCTATTCTGACTATAATAGTTAAGGTTTTAGAATTCTCCGCTTTTATTAACCTCAATATCAAGCTGCATTCAAAATTTCATGTTGATATCATGAATGGAAGTACTAATTTTTTTAGTTTTAAATTTTCATACGACACAATCCATTCGTTAGTTCGATTTAGCGTTATGTACAATTTCGATTAATTTTTCCCATGTAACTTTTTTTTTATCATTCGTAGAGAAATGTCGCATTCTAGAAAAGTTCTTAGAATTTAATTTTCTACAAATCTAGATTCTTTCGAAATTGGTCCAGCCACCAGGAGATGAGTTTCTATTCCGACTATAATAGTTAAGATTTTAGAATTCTCCGCTTTTATTAACCTCAATATCAAGCTGCATTCAAAATTTCATGTTGATATCATGCATGGAAGTACTAATTTTTTTAGTTTTAAATTTTCATACGACACAATCCATTCGTTAGTTCGATTTAGCGTTATGTACAATTTCGATTAATTTTTCCCATGTAACTTTTTTTTTATCATTCGTAGAGAAATGTCGCATTCTAGAAAAGTTCTTAGAATTTAATTTTCTACAAATCTAGATTCTTTCGAAATTGGTCCAGCCACCAGGAGATGAGTTTCTATTCTGACTATAATAGTTAAGATTTTAGAATTCTCCGCTTTTATTAACCTCAATATCAAGCTGCATTCAAAATTTCATGTTGATATCATGAATGGAAGTACTATTTTTTTTAGTTTTAAATTTTCATACGACACAATCCATTCGTTAGTTCGATTTAGCGTTATGTACAATTTCGATTAATTTTTCCCATGTAACTTTTTTTTTATCATTCGTAGAGAAATGTCGCATTCTAGAAAAGTTCTTAGAATTTAATTTTCTACAAATCTAGATTCTTTCGAAATTGGTCCAGCCACCAGGAGATGAGTTTCTATTCTGACTATAATAGTTAAGATTTTAGAATTCTCCGCTTTTATTAACCTCAATATCAAGCTGCATTCAAAATTTCATGTTGATATCATGAATGGAAGTACTATTTTTTTTAGTTTTAAATTTTCATACGACACAATCCATTCGTTAGTTCGATTTAGCGTTATGTACAATTTCGATTAATTTTTCCCATGTAACTTTTTTTTTATCATTCGTAGAGAAATGTCGCATTCTAGAAAAGTTCTTAGAATTTAATTTTCTACAAATCTAGATTCTTTCGAAATTGGTCCAGCCACCAGGAGATGAGTTTCTATTCTGACTATAATAGTTAAGATTTTAGAATTCTCCGCTTTTATTAACCTCAATATCAAGCTGCATTCAAAATTTCATGTTGATATCATGAATGGAAGTACTAATTTTTTTAGTTTTAAATTTTCATACGACACAATCCATTCGTTAGTTCGATTTAGCGTTATGTACAATTTCGATTAATTTTTCCCATGTAACTTTTTTTTTATCATTCCTAGAGAAATGTCGCATTCTAGAAAAGTTCTTAGAATTTAATTTTCTACAAATCTAGATTCTTTCGAAATTGGTCCAGCCACCAGGAGATGAGTTTCTATTCCGAATATAATAGTTAAGATTTTAGAATTCTCCGCTTTTATTAACCTCAATATCAAGCTGCATTCAAAATTTCATGTTGATATCATGAATGGAAGTACTATTTTTTTTAGTTTTAAATTTTCATACGACACAATCCATTCGTTAGTTCGATTTAGCGTTATGTACAATTTCGATTAATTTTTCCCATGTAACTTTTTTTTTATCATTCGTAGAGAAATGTCGCATTCTAGAAAAGTTCTTAGAATTTAATTTTCTACAAATCTAGATTCTTTCGAAATTGGTCCAGCCACCAGGAGATGAGTTTCTATTCTGACTATAATAGTTAAGATTTTAGAATTCTCCGCTTTTATTAACCTCAATATCAAGCTGCATTCAAAATTTCATGTTGATATCATGAATGGAAGTACTAATTTTTTTAGTTTTAAATTTTCATACGACACAATCCATTCGTTAGTTCGATTTAGCGTTATGTACAATTTCGATTAATTTTTCCCATGTAACTTTTTTTTTATCATTCGTAGAGAAATGTCGCATTCTAGAAAAGTTCTTAGAATTTAATTTTCTACAAATCTAGATTCTTTCGAAATTGGTCCAGCCACCAGGAGATGAGTTTCTATTCCGACTATAATAGTTAAGATTTTAGAATTCTCCGCTTTTATTAACCTCAATATCAAGCTGCATTCAAAATTTCATGTTGATATCATGAATGGAAGTACTATTTTTTTTAGTTTTAAATTTTCATACGACACAATCCATTCGTTAGTTCGATTTAGCGTTATGTACAATTTCGATTAATTTTTCCCATGTAACTTTTTTTTTATCATTCGTAGAGAAATGTCGCATTCTAGAAAAGTTCTTAGAATTTAATTTTCTACAAATCTAGATTCTTTCGAAATTGGTCCAGCCACCAGGAGATGAGTTTCTATTCTGACTATAATAGTTAAGATTTTAGAATTCTCCGCTTTTATTAACCTCAATATCAAGCTGCATTCAAAATTTCATGTTGATATCATGAATGGAAGTACTAATTTTTTTAGTTTTAAATTTTCATACGACACAATCCATTCGTTAGTTCGATTTAGCGTTATGTACAATTTCGATTAATTTTTCCCATGTAACTTTTTTTTTATCATTCCTAGAGAAATGTCGCATTCTAGAAAAGTTCTTAGAATTTAATTTTCTACAAATCTAGATTCTTTCGAAATTGGTCCAGCCACCAGGAGATGAGTTTCTATTCCGACTATAATAGTTAAGATTTTAGAATTCTCCGCTTTTATTAACCTCAATATCAAGCTGCATTCAAAATTTCATGTTGATATCATGAATGGAAGTACTATTTTTTTTAGTTTTAAATTTTCATACGACACAATCCATTCGTTAGTTCGATTTAGCGTTATGTACAATTTCGATTAATTTTTCCCATGTAACTTTTTTTTTATCATTCCTTGAGAAATGTCGCATTCTAGAAAAGTTCTTAGAATTTAATTTTCTACAAATCTAGATTCTTTCGAAATTGGTCCAGCCACCAGGAGATGAGTTTCTATTCTGACTATAATAGTTAAGATTTTAGAATTCTCCGCTTTTATTAACCTCAATATCAAGCTGCATTCAAAATTTCATGTTGATATCATGAATGGAAGTACTAATTTTTTTAGTTTTAAATTTTCATACGACACAATCCATTCGTTAGTTCGATTTAGCGTTATGTACAATTTCGATTAATTTTTCCCATGTAACTTTTTTTTTATCATTCGTAGAGAAATTTCGCATTCTAGAAAAGTTCTTAGAATTTAATTTTCTACAAATCTAGATTCTTTCGAAATTGGTCCAGCCACCAGGAGATGAGTTTCTATTCTGACTATAATAGTTAAGATTTTAGAATTCTCCGCTTTTATTAACCTCAATATCAAGCTGCATTCAAAATTTCATGTTGATATCATGAATGGAAGTACTATTTTTTTTAGTTTTAAATTTTCATACGACACAATCCATTCGTTAGTTCGATTTAGCGTTATGTACAATTTCGATTAATTTTTCCCATGTAACTTTTTTTTTATCATTCCTAGAGAAATGTCGCATTCTAGAAAAGTTCTTAGAATTTAATTTTCTACAAATCTAGATTCTTTCGAAATTGGTCCAGCCACCAGGAGATGAGTTTCTATTCCGACTATAATAGTTAAGATTTTAGAATTCTCCGCTTTTATTAACCTCAATATCAAGCTGCATTCAAAATTTCATGTTGATATCATGAATGGAAGTACTATTTTTTTTAGTTTTAAATTTTCATACGACACAATCCATTCGTTAGTTCGATTTAGCGTTATGTACAATTTCGATTAATTTTTCCCATGTAACTTTTTTTTAGCATTCGTAGAGAAATGTCGCATTCTAGAAAAGTTCTTAGAATTTAATTTTCTACAAATCTAGATTCTTTCGAAATTGGTCCAGTCACCAGGAGATGAGTTTCTATTCCGACTATAATAGTTAAGATTTTAGAATTCTCCGCTTTTATTAACCTCAATATCAAGCTGCATTCAAAATTTCATGTTGATATAATGAATGGAAGTACTATTTTTTTTAGTTTTAAATTTTCATACGACACAATCCATTCGTTAGTTCGATTTAGCGTTATGTACAATTTCGATTAATTTTTCCCATGTAACTTTTTTTTATCATTCCTAGAGAAATGTCGCATTCTAGAAAAGTTCTTAGAATTTAATTTTCTACAAATCTAGATTCTTTCGAAATTGGTCCAGCCACCAGGAGATGAGTTTCTATTCTGACTATAATAGTTAAGATTTTAGAATTCTCCGCTTTTATTAACCTCAATATCAAGCTGCATTCAAAATTTCATGTTGATATCATGAATGGAAGTACTATTTTTTTTAGTTTTAAATTTTCATACGACACAATCCATTCGTTAGTTCGATTTAGCGTTATGTACAATTTCGATTAATTTTTCCCATGTAATTTTTATTTTATCATTCGTAGAGAAATGTCGCATTCTAGAAAAGTTCTTAGAATTTAATTTTCTACAAATCTAGATTCTTTCGAAATTGGTCCAGCCACCAGGAGATGAGTTTCTATTCCGACTATAATAGTTAAGATTTTAGAATTCTCCGCTTTTATTAACCTCAATATCAAGCTGCATTCAAAATTTCATGTTGATATCATGAATGGAAGTACTATTTTTTTTAGTTTTAAATTTTCATACGACACAATCCATTCGTTAGTTCGATTTAGCGTTATGTACAATTTCGATTAATTTTTCCCATGTAACTTTTTTTTTATCATTCGTAGAGAAATGTCGCATTCTAGAAAAGTTCTTAGAATTTAATTTTCTACAAATCTAGATTCTTTCGAAATTGGTCCAGCCACCAGGAGATGAGTTTCTATTCCGACTATAATAGTTAAGATTTTAGAATTCTCCGCTTTTATTAACCTCAATATCAAGCTGCATTCAAAATTTCATGTTGATATCATGAATGGAAGTACTATTTTTTTTAGTTTTAAATTTTCATACGACACAATCCATTCGTTAGTTCGATTTAGCGTTATGTACAATTTCGATTAATTTTTCCCATGTAACTTTTTTTTTATCATTCCTAGAGAAATGTCGCATTCTAGAAAAGTTCTTAGAATTTAATTTTCTACAAATCTAGATTCTTTCGAAATTGGTCCAGCCACCAGGAGATGAGTTTCTATTCCGACTATAATAGTTAAGATTTTAGAATTCTCCGCTTTTATTAACCTCAATATCAAGCTGCATTCAAAATTTCATGTTGATATCATGAATGGAAGTACTAATTTTTTTAGTTTTAAATTTTCATACGACACAATCCATTCGTTAGTTCGATTTAGCGTTATGTACAATTTCGATTAATTTTTCCCATGTAACTTTTTTTTTATCATTCCTAGAGAAATGTCGCATTCTAGAAAAGTTCTTAGAATTTAATTTTCTACAAATCTAGATTCTTTCGAAATTGGTCCAGCCACCAGGAGATGAGTTTCTATTCTGACTATAATAGTTAAGATTTTAGAATTCTCCCCTTTTATTAACCTCAATATCAAGCTGCATTCAAAATTTCATGTTGATATCATGAATGGAAGTACTATTTTTTTTAGTTTTAAATTTTCATACGACACAATCCATTCGTTAGTTCGATTTAGCGTTATGTACAATTTCGATTAATTTTTCCCATGTAACTTTTTTTTTATCATTCGTAGAGAAATGTCGCATTCTAGAAAAGTTCTTAGAATTTAATTTTCTACAAATCTAGATTCTTTCGAAATTGGTCCAGCCACCAGGAGATGAGTTTCTATTCTGACTATAATAGTTAAGATTTTAGAATTCTCCGCTTTTATTAACCTCAATATCAAGCTGCATTCAAAATTTCATGTTGATATCATGAATGGAAGTACTATTTTTTTTAGTTTTAAATTTTCATACGACACAATCCATTCGTTAGTTCGATTTAGCGTTATGTACAATTTCGATTAATTTTTCCCATGTAACTTTTTTTTTATCATTCGTAGAGAAATGTCGCATTCTAGAAAAGTTCTTAGAATTTAATTTTCTACAAATCTAGATTCTTTCGAAATTGGTCCAGCCACCAGGAGATGAGTTTCTATTCTGACTATAATAGTTAAGATTTTAGAATTCTCCGCTTTTATTAACCTCAATATCAAGCTGCATTCAAAATTTCATGTTGATATCATGAATGGAAGTACTATTTTTTTTAGTTTTAAATTTTCATACGACACAATCCATTCGTTAGTTCGATTTAGCGTTATGTACAATTTCGATTAATTTTTCCCATGTAACTTTTTTTTTATCATTCCTAGAGAAATGTCGCATTCTAGAAAAGTTCTTAGAATTTAATTTTCTACAAATCTAGATTCTTTCGAAATTGGTCCAGCCACCAGGAGATGAGTTTCTATTCTGACTATAATAGTTAAGATTTTAGAATTCTCCGCTTTTATTAACCTCAATATCAAGCTGCATTCAAAATTTCATGTTGATATCATGAATGGAAGTACTATTTTTTTTAGTTTTAAATTTTCATACGACACAATCCATTCGTTAGTTCGATTTAGCGTTATGTACAATTTCGATTAATTTTTCCCATGTAACTTTTTTTTTATCATTCGTAGAGAAATGTCGCATTCTAGAAAAGTTCTTAGAATTTAATTTTCTACAAATCTAGATTCTTTCGAAATTGGTCCAGCCACCAGGAGATGAGTTTCTATTCTGACTATAATAGTTAAGATTTTAGAATTCTCCGCTTTTATTAACCTCAATATCAAGCTGCATTCAAAATTTCATGTTGATATCATGAATGGAAGTACTATTTTTTTTAGTTTTAAATTTTCATACGACACAATCCATTCGTTAGTTCGATTTAGCGTTATGTACAATTTCGATTAATTTTTCCCATGTAACTTTTTTTTTATCATTCGTAGAGAAATGTCGCATTCTAGAAAAGTTCTTAGAATTTAATTTTCTACAAATCTAGATTCTTTCGAAATTGGTCCAGCCACCAGGAGATGAGTTTCTATTCTGACTATAATAGTTAAGATTTTAGAATTCTCCGCTTTTATTAACCTCAATATCAAGCTGCATTCAAAATTTCATGTTGATATCATGAATGGAAGTACTAATTTTTTTAGTTTTAAATTTTCATACGACACAATCCATTCGTTAGTTCGATTTAGCGTTATGTACAATTTCGATTAATTTTTCCCATGTAACTTTTTTTTTATCATTCCTAGAGAAATGTCGCATTCTAGAAAAGTTCTTAGAATTTAATTTTCTACAAATCTAGATTCTTTCGAAATTGGTCCAGCCACCAGGAGATGAGTTTCTATTCCGACTATAATAGTTAAGATTTTAGAATTCTCCGCTTTTATTAACTTCAATATCAAGCTGCATTCAAAATTTCATGTTGATATCATGAATGGAAGTACTATTTTTTTTAGTTTTAAATTTTCATACGACACAATCCATTCGTTAGTTCGATTTAGCGTTATGTACAATTTCGATTAATTTTTCCCATGTAACTTTTTTTTTATCATTCGTAGAGAAATGTCGCATTCTAGAAAAGTTCTTAGAATTTAATTTTCTACAAATCTAGATTCTTTCGAAATTGGTCCAGCCACCAGGAGATGAGTTTCTATTCTGACTATAATAGTTAAGATTTTAGAATTCTCCGCTTTTATTAACCTCAATATCAAGCTGCATTCAAAATTTCATGTTGATATCATGAATGGAAGTACTATTTTTTTTAGTTTTAAATTTTCATACGACACAATCCATTCGTTAGTTCGATTTAGCGTTATGTACAATTTCGATTAATTTTTCCCATGTAACTTTTTTTTTATCATTCGTAGAGAAATGTCGCATTCTAGAAAAGTTCTTAGAATTTAATTTTCTACAAATCTAGATTCTTTCGAAATTGGTCCAGCCACCAGGAGATGAGTTTCTATTCCGACTATAATAGTTAAGATTTTAGAATTCTCCGCTTTTATTAACCTCAATATCAAGCTGCATTCAAAATTTCATGTTGATATCATGAATGGAAGTACTAATTTTTTTAGTTTTAAATTTTCATACGACACAATCCATTCGTTAGTTCGATTTAGCGTTATGTACAATTTCGATTAATTTTTCCCATGTAACTTTTTTTTTATCATTCCTAGAGAAATGTCGCATTCTAGAAAAGTTCTTAGAATTTAATTTTCTACAAATCTAGATTCTTTCGAAATTGGTCCAGCCACCAGGAGATGAGTTTCTATTCTGACTATAATAGTTAAGATTTTAGAATTCTCCGCTTTTATTAACCTCAATATCAAGCTGCATTCAAAATTTCATGTTGATATCATGAATGGAAGTACTAATTTTTTTAGTTTTAAATTTTCATACGACACAATCCATTCGTTAGTTCGATTTAGCGTTATGTACAATTTCGATTAATTTTTCCCATGTAACTTTTTTTTTATCATTCGTAGAGAAATGTCGCATTCTAGAAAAGTTCTTAGAATTTAATTTTCTACAAATTTAGATTCTTTCGAAATTGGTCCAGCCACCAGGAGATGAGTTTCTATTCTGACTATAATAGTTAAGATTTTAGAATTCTCCGCTTTTATTAACCTCAATATCAAGCTGCATTCAAAATTTCATGTTGATATCATGAATGGAAGTACTATTTTTTTTAGTTTTAAATTTTCATACGACACAATCCATTCGTTAGTTCGATTTAGCGTTATGTACAATTTCGATTAATTTTTCCCATGTAACTTTTTTTTTATCATTCCTAGAGAAATGTCGCATTCTAGAAAAGTTCTTAGAATTTAATTTTCTACAAATCTAGATTCTTTCGAAATTGGTCCAGCCACCAGGAGATGAGTTTCTATTCTGACTATAATAGTTAAGATTTTAGAATTCTCCGCTTTTATTAACCTCAATGTCAAGCTGCATTCAAAATTTCATGTTGATATCATGAATGGAAGTACTATTTTTTTTAGTTTTAAATTTTCATACGACACAATCCATTCGTTAGTTCGATTTAGCGTTATGTACAATTTCGATTAATTTTTCCCATGTAACTTTTTTTTTATCATTCGTAGAGAAATGTCGCATTCTAGAAAAGTTCTTAGAATTTAATTTTCTACAAATCTAGATTCTTTCGAAATTGGTCCAGCCACCAGGAGATGAGTTTCTATTCTGACTATAATAGTTAAGATTTTAGAATTCTCCGCTTTTATTAACCTCAATATCAAGCTGCATTCAAAATTTCATGTTGATATCATGAATGGAAGTACTATTTTTTTTAGTTTTAAATTTTCATACGACACAATCCATTCGTTAGTTCGATTTAGCGTTATGTACAATTTCGATTAATTTTTCCCATGTAACTTTTTTTTTATCATTCGTAGAGAAATGTCGCATTCTAGAAAAGTTCTTAAAATTTAATTTTCTACAAATCTAGATTCTTTCGAAATTGGTCCAGCCACCAGGAGATGAGTTTCTATTCTGACTATAATAGTTAAGATTTTAGAATTCTCCGCTTTTATTAACCTCAATATCAAGCTGCATTCAAAATTTCATGTTGATATCATGAATGGAAGTACTAATTTTTTTAGTTTTAAATTTTCATACGACACAATCCATTCGTTAGTTCGATTTAGCGTTATGTACAATTTCGATTAATTTTTCCCATGTAACTTTTTTTTTATCATTCCTAGAGAAATGTCGCATTCTAGAAAAGTTCTTAGAATTTAATTTTCTACAAATCTAGATTCTTTCGAAATTGGTCCAGCCACCAGGAGATGAGTTTCTATTCTGACTATAATAGTTAAGATTTTAGAATTCTCCGCTTTTATTAACCTCAATATCAAGCTGCATTCAAAATTTCATGTTGATATCATGAATGGAAGTACTATTTTTTTTAGTTTTAAATTTTCATACGACACAATCCATTCGTTAGTTCGATTTAGCGTTATGTACAATTTCGATTAATTTTTCCCATGTAACTTTTTTTTATCATTCGTAGAGAAATGTCGCATTCTAGAAAAGTTCTTAGAATTTAATTTTCTACAAATCTAGATTCTTTCGAAATTGGTCCAGCCACCAGGAGATGAGTTTCTATTCCGACTATAATAGTTAAGATTTTAGAATTCTCCGCTTTTATTAACCTCAATATCAAGCTGCATTCAAAATTTCATGTTGATATCATGAATGGAAGTACTATTTTTTTTAGTTTTAAATTTTCATACGACACAATCCATTCGTTAGTTCGATTTAGCGTTATGTACAATTTCGATTAATTTTTCCCATGTAACTTTTTTTTTATCATTCCTAGAGAAATGTCGCATTCTAGAAAAGTTCTTAGAATTTAATTTTCTACAAATCTAGATTCTTTCGAAATTGGTCCAGCCACCAGGAGATGAGTTTCTATTCTGACTATAATAGTTAAGATTTTAGAATTCTCCGCTTTTATTAACCTCAATATCAAGCTGCATTCAAAATTTCATGTTGATATCATGAATGGAAGTACTATTTTTTTTAGTTTTAAATTTTCATACGACACAATCCATTCGTTAGTTCGATTTAGCGTTATGTACAATTTCGATTAATTTTTCCCATGTAACTTTTTTTTATCATTCGTAGAGAAATGTCGCATTCTAGAAAAGTTCTTAGAATTTAATTTTCTACAAATCTAGATTCTTTCGAAATTGGTCCAGCCACCAGGAGATGAGTTTCTATTCCGACTATAATAGTTAAGATTTTAGAATTCTCCGCTTTTATTAACCTCAATATCAAGCTGCATTCAAAATTTCATGTTGATATCATGAATGGAAGTACTATTTTTTTTAGTTTTAAATTTTCATACGACACAATCCATTCGTTAGTTCGATTTAGCGTTATGTACAATTTCGATTAATTTTTCCCATGTAACTTTTTTTTTATCATTCCTAGAGAAATGTCGCATTCTAGAAAAGTTCTTAGAATTTAATTTTCTACAAATCTAGATTCTTTCGAAATTGGTCCAGCCACCAGGAGATGAGTTTCTATTCCGACTATAATAGTTAAGATTTTAGAATTCTCCGCTTTTATTAACCTCAATATCAAGCTGCATTCAAAATTTCATGTTGATATCATGAATGGAAGTACTATTTTTTTTAGTTTTAAATTTTCATACGACACAATCCATTCGTTAGTTCGATTTAGCGTTATGTACAATTTCGATTAATTTTTCCCATGTAACTTTTTTTTTATCATTCCTAGAGAAATGTCGCATTCTAGAAAAGTTCTTAGAATTTAATTTTCTACAAATCTAGATTCTTTCGAAATTGGTCCAGCCACCAGGAGATGAGTTTCTATTCCGACTATAATAGTTAAGATTTTAGAATTCTCCGCTTTTATTAACCTCAATATCAAGCTGCATTCAAAATTTCATGTTGATATCATGAATGGAAGTACTAATTTTTTTAGTTTTAAATTTTCATACGACACAATCCATTCGTTAGTTCGATTTAGCGTTATGTACAATTTCGATTAATTTTTCCCATGTAACTTTTTTTTTATCATTCCTAGAGAAATGTCGCATTCTAGAAAAGTTCTTAGAATTTAATTTTCTACAAATCTAGATTCTTTTGAAATTGGTCCAGCCACCAGGAGATGAGTTTCTATTCTGACTATAATAGTTAAGATTTTAGAATTCTCCGCTTTTATTAACCTCAATATCAAGCTGCATTCAAAATTTCATGTTGATATCATGAATGGAAGTACTATTTTTTTTAGTTTTAAATTTTCATACGACACAATCCATTCGTTAGTTCGATTTAGCGATATGTACAATTTCGATTAATTTTTCCCATGTAACTTTTTTTTTATCATTCGTAGAGAAATGTCGCATTCTAGAAAAGTTCTTAGAATTTAATTTTCTACAAATCTAGATTCTTTCGAAATTGGTCCAGCCACCAGGAGATGAGTTTCTATTCTGACTATAATAGTTAAGATTTTAGAATTCTCCGCTTTTATTAACCTCAATATCAAGCTGCATTCAAAATTTCATGTTGATATCATGAATGGAAGTACTATTTTTTTTAGTTTTAAATTTTCATACGACACAATCCATTCGTTAGTTCGATTTAGCGTTATGTACAATTTCGATTAATTTTTCCCATGTAACTTTTTTTTTATCATTCGTAGAGAAATGTCGCATTCTAGAAAAGTTCTTAGAATTTAATTTTCTACAAATCTAGATTCTTTCGAAATTGGTCCAGCCACCAGGAGATGAGTTTCTATTCTGACTATAATAGTTAAGATTTTAGAATTCTCCGCTTTTATTAACCTCAATATCAAGCTGCATTCAAAATTTCATGTTGATATCATGAATGGAAGTACTATTTTTTTTAGTTTTAAATTTTCATACGACACAATCCATTCGTTAGTTCGATTTAGCGTTATGTACAATTTCGATTAATTTTTCCCATGTAACTTTTTTTTTATCATTCGTAGAGAAATGTCGCATTCTAGAAAAGTTCTTAGAATTTAATTTTCTACAAATCTAGATTCTTTCGAAATTGGTCCAGCCACCAGGAGATGAGTTTCTATTCCGACTATAATAGTTAAGATTTTAGAATTCTCCGCTTTTATTAACCTCAATATCAAGCTGCATTCAAAATTTCATGTTGATATCATGAATGGAAGTACTAATTTTTTTAGTTTTAAATTTTCATACGACACAATCCATTCGTTAGTTCGATTTAGCTTTATGTACAATTTCGATTAATTTTTCCCATGTAACTTTTTTTTTATCATTCGTAGAGAAATGTCGCTTTCTAGAAAAGTTCTTAGAATTTAATTTTCTACAAATCTAGATTCTTTCGAAATTGGTCCAGCCACCAGGAGATGAGTTTCTATTCTGACTATAATAGTTAAGATTTTAGAATTCTCCGCTTTTATTAACCTCAATATCAAGCTGCATTCAAAATTTCATGTTGATATCATGAATGGAAGTACTACTTTTTTTAGTTTTAAATTTTCATACGACACAATCCATTCGTTAGTTCGATTTAGCGTTATGTACAATTTCGATTAATTTTTCCCATGTAACTTTTTTTTTATCATTCGTAGAGAAATGTCGCATTCTAGAAAAGTTCTTAGAATTTAATTTTCTACAAATCTAGATTCTTTCGAAATTGGTCCAGCCACCAGGAGATGAGTTTCTATTCTGACTATAATAGTTAAGATTTTAGAATTCTCCGCTTTTATTAACCTCAATATCAAGCTGCATTCAAAATTTCATGTTGATATCATGAATGGAAGTACTATTTTTTTTAGTTTTAAATTTTCATACGACACAATCCATTCGTTAGTTCGATTTAGCGTTATGTACAATTTCGATTAATTTTTCCCATGTAACTTTTTTTTTATCATTCGTAGAGAAATGTCGCATTCTAGAAAAGTTCTTAGAATTTAATTTTCTACAAATCTAGATTCTTTCGAAATTGGTCCAGCCACCAGGAGATGAGTTTCTATTCTGACTATAATAGTTAAGATTTTAGAATTCTCCGCTTTTATTAACCTCAATATCAAGCTGCATTCAAAATTTCATGTTGATATCATGAATGGAAGTACTATTTTTTTTAGTTTTAAATTTTCATACGACACAATCCATTCGTTAGTTCGATTTAGCGTTATGTACAATTTCGATTAATTTTTCCCATGTAACTTTTTTTTTATCATTCGTAGAGAAATGTCGCATTCTAGAAAAGTTCTTAGAATTTAATTTTCTACAAATCTAGATTCTTTCGAAATTGGTCCAGCCACCAGGAGATGAGTTTCTATTCTGACTATAATAGTTAAGATTTTAGAATTCTCCGCTTTTATTAACCTCAATATCAAGCTGCATTCAAAATTTCATGTTGATATCATGAATGGAAGTACTAATTTTTTTAGTTTTAAATTTTCATACGACACAATCCATTCGTTAGTTCGATTTAGCGTTATGTACAATTTCGATTAATTTTTCCCATGTAACTTTTTTTTTATCATTCGTAGAGAAATGTCGCATTCTAGAAAAGTTCTTAGAATTTAATTTTCTACAAATCTAGATTCTTTCGAAATTGGTCCAGCCACCAGGAGATGAGTTTCTATTCTGACTATAATAGTTAAGATTTTAGAATTCTCCGCTTTTATTAACCTCAATATCAAGCTGCATTCAAAATTTCATGTTGATATCATGAATGGAAGTACTATTTTTTTTAGTTTCAAATTTTCATACGACACAATCCATTCGTTAGTTCGATTTAGCGTTATGTACAATTTCGATTAATTTTTCCCATGTAACTTTTTTTTTATCATTCCTAGAGAAATGTCGCATTCTAGAAAAGTTCTTAGAATTTAATTTTCTACAAATCTAGATTCTTTCGAAATTGGTCCAGCCACCAGGAGATGAGTTTCTATTCCGACTATAATAGTTAAGATTTTAGAATTCTCCGCTTTTATTAACCTCAATATCAAGCTGCATTCAAAATTTCATGTTGATATCATGAATGGAAGTACTAATTTTTTTAGTTTTAAATTTTCATACGACACAATCCATTCGTTAGTTCGATTTAGCGTTATGTACAATTTCGATTAATTTTTCCCATGTAACTTTTTTTTTATCATTCGTAGAGAAATGTCGCATTCTAGAAAAGTTCCTAGAATTTAATTTTCTACAAATCTAGATTATTTCGAAATTGGTCCAGCCACCAGGAGATGAGTTTCTATTCCGACTATAATAGTTAAGATTTTAGAATTCTCCGCTTTTATTAACCTCAATATCAAGCTGCATTCAAAATTTCATGTTGATATCATGAATGGAAGTACTATTTTTTTTAGTTTTAAATTTTCATACGACACAATCCATTCGTTAGTTCGATTTAGCGTTATGTACAATTTCGATTAATTTTTCCCATGTAACTTTTTTTTTATCATTCGTAGAGAAATGTCGCATTCTAGAAAAGTTCTTAGAATTTAATTTTCTACAAATCTAGATTCTTTCGAAATTGGTCCAGCCACCAGGAGATGAGTTTCTATTCCGACTATAATAGTTAAGATTTTAGAATTCTCCGCTTTTATTAACCTCAATATCAAGCTGCATTCAAAATTTCATGTTGATATCATGAATGGAAGTACTATTTTTTTTAGTTTTAAATTTTCATACGACACAATCCATTCGTTAGTTCGATTTAGCGTTATGTAAAATTTCGATTAATTTTTCCCATGTAACTTTTTTTTTATCATTCGTAGAGAAATGTCGCATTCTAGAAAAGTTCTTAGAATTTAATTTTCTACAAATCTAGATTCTTTCGAAATTGGTCCAGCCACCAGGAGATGAGTTTCTATTCTGACTATAATAGTTAAGATTTTAGAATTCTCCGCTTTTATTAACCTCAATATCAAGCTGCATTCAAAATTTCATGTTGATATCATGAATGGAAGTACTATTTTTTTTAGTTTTAAATTTTCATACGACACAATCCATTCGTTAGTTCGATTTAGCGTTATGTACAATTTCGATTAATTTTTCCCATGTAACTTTTTTTTTATCATTCCTAGAGAAATGTCGCATTCTAGAAAAGTTCTTAGAATTTAATTTTCTACAAATCTAGATTCTTTCGAAATTGGTCCAGCCACCAGGAGATGAGTTTCTATTCTGACTATAATAGTTAAGATTTTAGAATTCTCCGCTTTTATTAACCTCAATATCAAGCTGCATTCAAAATTTCATGTTGATATCATGAATGGAAGTACTATTTTTTTTAGTTTTAAATTTTCATACGACACAATCCATTCGTTAGTTCGATTTAGCGTTATGTACAATTTCGATTAATTTTTCCCATGTAACTTTTTTTTTATCATTCCTAGAGAAATGTCGCATTCTAGAAAAGTTCTTAGAATTTAATTTTCTACAAATCTAGATTCTTTCGAAATTGGTCCAGCCACCAGGAGATGAGTTTCTATTCCGACTATAATAGTTAAGATTTTAGAATTCTCCGCTTTTATTAACCTCAATATCAAGCTGCATTCAAAATTTCATGTTGATATCATGAATGGAAGTACTAATTTTTTTAGTTTTAAATTTTCATACGACACAATCCATTCGTTAGTTCGATTTAGCGTTATGTACAATTTCGATTAATTTTTCCCATGTAACTTTTTTTTTATCATTCCTAGAGAAATGTCGCTTTCTAGAAAAGTTCTTAGAATTTAATTTTCTACAAATCTAGATTCTTTCGAAATTGGTCCAGCCACCAGGAGATGAGTTTCTATTCTGACTATAATAGTTAAGATTTTAGAATTCTCCGCTTTTATTAACCTCAATATCAAGCTGCATTCAAAATTTCATGTTGATATCATGAATGGAAGTACTATTTTTTTTAGTTTTAAATTTTCATACGACACAATCCATTCGTTAGTTCGATTTAGCGTTATGTACAATTTCGATTAATTTTTCCCATGTAACTTTTTTTTTATCATTCGTAGAGAAATGTCGCATTCTAGAAAAGTTCTTAGAATTTAATTTTCTACAAATCTAGATTCTTTCGAAATTGGTCCAGCCACCAGGAGATGAGTTTCTATTCCGACTATAATAGTTAAGATTTTAGAATTCTCCGCTTTTATTAACCTCAATATCAAGCTGCATTCAAAATTTCATGTTGATATCATGAATGGAAGTACTAATTTTTTTAGTTTTAAATTTTCATACGACACAATCCATTCGTTAGTTCGATTTAGCGTTATGTACAATTTCGATTAATTTTTCCCATGTAACTTTTTTTTTATCATTCGTAGAGAAATGTCGCATTCTAGAAAAGTTCTTAGAATTTAATTTTCTACAAATCTAGATTCTTTCGAAATTGGTCCAGCCACCAGGAGATGAGTTTCTATTCTGACTATAATAGTTAAGATTTTAGAATTCTCCGCTTTTATTAACCTCAATATCAAGCTGCATTCAAAATTTCATGTTGATATCATGAATGGAAGTACTAATTTTTTTAGTTTTAAATTTTCATACGACACAATCCATTCGTTAGTTCGATTTAGCGTTATGTACAATTTCGATTAATTTTTCCCATGTAACTTTTTTTTTATCATTCGTAGAGAAATGTCGCATTCTAGAAAAGTTCTTAGAATTTAATTTTCTACAAATCTAGATTCTTTCGAAATTGGTCCAGCCACCAGGAGATGAGTTTCTATTCCGACTATAATAGTTAAGATTTTAGAATTCTCCGCTTTTATTAACCTCAATATCAAGCTGCATTCAAAATTTCATGTTGATATCATGAATGGAAGTACTATTTTTTTTAGTTTTAAATTTTCATACGACACAATCCATTCGTTAGTTCGATTTAGCGTTATGTACAATTTCGATTAATTTTTCCCATGTAACTTTTTTTTTATCATTCGTAGAGAAATGTCGCATTCTAGAAAAGTTCTTAGAATTTAATTTTCTACAAATCTAGATTCTTTCGAAATTGGTCCAGCCACCAGGAGATGAGTTTCTATTCTGACTATAATAGTTAAGATTTTAGAATTCTCCGCTTTTATTAACCTCAATATCAAGCTGCATTCAAAATTTCATGTTGATATCATGAATGGAAGTACTATTTTTTTTAGTTTTAAATTTTCATACGACACAATCCATTCGTTAGTTCGATTTAGCGTTATGTACAATTTCGATTAATTTTTCCCATGTAACTTTTTTTTTATCATTCCTAGAGAAATGTCGCATTCTAGAAAAGTTCTTAGAATTTAATTTTCTACAAATCTAGATTCTTTCGAAATTGGTCCAGCCACCAGGAGATGAGTTTCTATTCCGACTATAATAGTTAAGATTTTAGAATTCTCCGCTTTTATTAACCTCAATATCAAGCTGCATTCAAAATTTCATGTTGATATCATGAATGGAAGTACTATTTTTTTTAGTTTTAAATTTTCATACGACACAATCCATTCGTTAGTTCGATTTAGCGTTATGTACAATTTCGATTAATTTTTCCCATGTAACTTTTTTTTTTATCATTCCTAGAGAAATGTCGCATTCTAGAAAAGTTCTTAGAATTTAATTTTCTACAAATATAGATTCTTTCGAAATTGGTCCAGCCACCAGGAGATGAGTTTCTATTCTGACTATAATAGTTAAGATTTTAGAATTCTCCGCTTTTATTAACCTCAATATCAAGCTGCATTCAAAATTTCATGTTGATATCATGAATGGAAGTACTATTTTTTTTAGTTTTAAATTTTCATACGACACAATCCATTCGTTAGTTCGATTTAGCGTTATGTACAATTTCGATTAATTTTTCCCATGTAACTTTTTTTTTATCATTCGTAGAGAAATGTCGCATTCTAGAAAAGTTCTTAGAATTTAATTTTCTACAAATCTAGATTCTTTCGAAATTGGTCCAGCCACCAGGAGATGAGTTTCTATTCTGACTATAATAGTTAAGATTTTAGAATTCTCCGCTTTTATTAACCTCAATATCAAGCTGCATTCAAAATTTCATGTTGATATCATGAATGGAAGTACTATTTTTTTTAGTTTTAAATTTTCATACGACACAATCCATTCGTTAGTTCGATTTAGCGTTATGTACAATTTCGATTAATTTTTCCCATGTAACTTTTTTTTTATCATTCGTAGAGAAATGTCGCATTCTAGAAAAGTTCTTAGAATTTAATTTTCTACAAATCTAGATTCTTTCGAAATTGGTCCAGCCACCAGGAGATGAGTTTCTATTCCGACTATAATAGTTAAGATTTTAGAATTCTCCGCTTTTATTAACCTCAATATCAAGCTGCATTCAAAATTTCATGTTGATATCATGAATGGAAGTACTATTTTTTTTAGTTTTAAATTTTCATACGACACAATCCATTCGTTAGTTCGATTTAGCGTTATGTACAATTTCGATTAATTTTTCCCATGTAACTTTTTTTTTATCATTCGTAGAGAAATGTCGCATTCTAGAAAAGTTCTTAGAATTTAATTTTCTACAAATCTAGATTCTTTCGAAATTGGTCCAGCCACCAGGAGATGAGTTTCTATTCTGACTATAATAGTTAAGATTTTAGAATTCTCCGCTTTTATTAACCTCAATATCAAGCTGCATTCAAAATTTCATGTTGATATCATGAATGGAAGTACTATTTTTTTTAGTTTTAAATTTTCATACGACACAATCCATTCGTTAGTTCGATTTAGCGTTATGTACAATTTCGATTAATTTTTCCCATGTAACTTTTTTTTTATCATTCGTAGAGAAATGTCGCATTCTAGAAAAGTTCTTAGAATTTAATTTTCTACAAATCTAGATTCTTTCGAAATTGGTCCAGCCACCAGGAGATGAGTTTCTATTCTGACTATAATAGTTAAGATTTTAGAATTCTCCGCTTTTATTAACCTCAATATCAAGCTGCATTCAAAATTTCATGTTGATATCATGAATGGAAGTACTAATTTTTTTAGTTTTAAATTTTCATACGACACAATCCATTCGTTAGTTCGATTTAGCGTTATGTACAATTTCGATTAATTTTTCCCATGTAACTTTTTTTTTATCATTCGTAGAGAAATGTCGCATTCTAGAAAAGTTCTTAGAATTTAATTTTCTACAAATCTAGATTCTTTCGAAATCGGTCCAGCCACCAGGAGATGAGTTTCTATTCCGACTATAATAGTTAAGATTTTAGAATTCTCCGCTTTTATTAACCTCAATATCAAGCTGCATTCAAAATTTCATGTTGATATCATGAATGGAAGTACTAATTTTTTTAGTTTTAAATTTTCATACGACACAATCCATTCGTTAGTTCGATTTAGCGTTATGTACAATTTCGATTAATTTTTCCCATGTAACTTTTTTTTTATCATTCCTAGAGAAATGTCGCATTCTAGAAAAGTTCTTAGAATTTAATTTTCTACAAATCTAGATTCTTTCGAAATTGGTCCAGCCACCAGGAGATGAGTTTCTATTCCGACTATAATAGTTAAGATTTTAGAATTCTCCGCTTTTATTAACCTCAATATCAAGCTGCATTCAAAATTTCATGTTGATATCATGAATGGAAGTACTAATTTTTTTAGTTTTAAATTTTCATACGACACAATCCATTCGTTAGTTCGATTTAGCGTTATGTACAATTTCGATTAATTTTTCCCATGTAACTTTTTTTTTATCATTCGTAGAGAAATGTCGCATTCTAGAAAAGTTCTTAGAATTTAATTTTCTACAAATCTAGATTCTTTCGAAATTGGTCCAGCCACCAGGAGATGAGTTTCTATTCCGACTATAATAGTTAAGATTTTAGAATTCTCCGCTTTTATTAACCTCAATATCAAGCTGCATTCAAAATTTCATGTTGATATCATGAATGGAAGTACTAATTTTTTTAGTTTTAAATTTTCATACGACACAATCCATTCGTTAGTTCGATTTAGCGTTATGTACAATTTCGATTAATTTTTCCCATGTAACTTTTTTTTTATCATTCGTAGAGAAATGTCGCATTCTAGAAAAGTTCTTAGAATTTAATTTTCTACAAATCTAGATTCTTTCGAAATTGGTCCAGCCACCAGGAGATGAGTTTCTATTCTGACTATAATAGTTAAGATTTTAGAATTCTCCGCTTTTATTAACCTCAATATCAAGCTGCATTCAAAATTTCATGTTGATATCATGAATGGAAGTACTAATTTTTTTAGTTTTAAATTTTCATACGACACAATCCATTCGTTAGTTCGATTTAGCGTTATGTACAATTTCGATTAATTTTTCCCATGTAACTTTTTTTTTATCATTCGTAGAGAAATGTCGCATTCTAGAAAAGTTCTTAGAATTTAATTTTCTACAAATCTAGATTCTTTCGAAATTGGTCCAGCCACCAGGAGATGAGTTTCTATTCCGACTATAATAGTTAAGATTTTAGAATTCTCCGCTTTTATTAACCTCAATATCAAGCTGCATTCAAAATTTCATGTTGATATCATGAATGGAAGTACTATTTTTTTTAGTTTTAAATTTTCATACGACACAATCCATTCGTTAGTTCGATTTAGCGTTATGTACAATTTCGATTAATTTTTCCCATGTAACTTTTTTTTTATCATTCGTAGAGAAATGTCGCATTCTAGAAAAGTTCTTAGAATTTAATTTTCTACAAATCTAGATTCTTTCGAAATTGGTGCAGCCACCAGGAGATGAGTTTCTATTCTGACTATAATAGTTAAGATTTTAGAATTCTCCGCTTTTATTAACCGCAATATCAAGCTGCATTCAAAATTTCATGTTGATATCATGAATGGAAGTACTAATTTTTTTAGTTTTAAATTTTCATACGACACAATCCATTCGTTAGTTCGATTTAGCGTTATGTACAATTTCGATTAATTTTTCCCATGTAACTTTTTTTTTATCATTCGTAGAGAAATGTCGCATTCTAGAAAAGTTCTTAGAATTTAATTTTCTACAAATCTAGATTCTTTCGAAATTGGTCCAGCCACCAGGAGATGAGTTTCTATTCCGACTATAATAGTTAAGATTTTAGAATTCTCCGCTTTTATTAACCTCAATATCAAGCTGCATTCAAAATTTCATGTTGATATCATGAATGGAAGTACTATTTTTTTTAGTTTAAAATTTTCATACGACACAATCCATTCGTTAGTTCGATTTAGCGTTATGTACAATTTCGATTAATTTTTCCCATGTAACTTTTTTTTTATCATTCGTAGAGAAATGTCGCATTCTAGAAAAGTTCTTAGAATTTAATTTTCTACAAATCTAGATTCTTTCGAAATTGGTCCAGCCACCAGGAGATGAGTTTCTATTCTGACTATAATAGTTAAGATTTTAGAATTCTCCGCTTTTATTAACCTCAATATCAAGCTGCATTCAAAATTTCATGTTGATATCATGAATGGAAGTACTAATTTTTTTAGTTTTAAATTTTCATACGACACAATCCATTCGTTAGTTCGATTTAGCGTTATGTACAATTTCGATTAATTTTTCCCATGTAACTTTTTTTTTATCATTCCTAGAGAAATGTCGCATTCTAGAAAAGTTCTTAGAATTTAATTTTCTACAAATCTAGATTCTTTCGAAATTGGTCCAGCCACCAGGAGATGAGTTTCTATTCTGACTATAATAGTTAAGATTTTAGAATTCTCCGCTTTTATTAACCTCAATATCAAGCTGCATTCAAAATTTCATGTTGATATCATGAATGGAAGTACTATTTTTTTTAGTTTTAAATTTTCATACGACACAATCCATTCGTTAGTTCGATTTAGCGTTATGTACAATTTCGATTAATTTTTCCCATGTAACTTTTTTTTATCATTCGTAGAGAAATGTCGCATTCTAGAAAAGTTCTTAGAATTTAATTTTCTACAAATCTAGATTCTTTCGAAATTGGTCCAGCCACCAGGAGATGAGTTTCTATTCCGACTATAATAGTTAAGATTTTAGAATTCTCCGCTTTTATTAACCTCAATATCAAGCTGCATTCAAAATTTCATGTTGATATCATGAATGGAAGTACTATTTTTTTTAGTTTTAAATTTTCATACGACACAATCCATTCGTTAGTTCGATTTAGCGTTATGTACAATTTCGATTAATTTTTCCCATGTAACTTTTTCTTTATCATTCGTAGAGAAATGTCGCATTCTAGAAAAGTTCTTAGAATTTAATTTTCTACAAATCTAGATTCTTTCGAAATTGGTCCAGCCACCAGGAGATGAGTTTCTATTCTGACTATAATAGTTAAGATTTTAGAATTCTCCGCTTTTATTAACCTCAATATCAAGCTGCATTCAAAATTTCATGTTGATATCATGAATGGAAGTACTAATTTTTTTAGTTTTAAATTTTCATACGACACAATCCATTCGTTAGTTCGATTTAGCGTTATGTACAATTTCGATTAATTTTTCCCATGTAACTTTTTTTTTATCATTCCTAGAGAAATGTCGCATTCTAGAAAATTTCTTAGAATTTAATTTTCTACAAATCTAGATTCTTTCGAAATTGGTCCAGCCACCAGGAGATGAGTTTCTATTCTGACTATAATAGTTAAGATTTTAGAATTCTCCGCTTTTATTAACCTCAATATCAAGCTGCATTCAAAATTTCATGTTGATATCATGAATGGAAGTACTAATTTTTTTAGTTTTAAATTTTCATACGACACAATCCATTCGTTAGTTCGATTTAGCGTTATGTACAATTTCGATTAATTTTTCCCATGTAACTTTTTTTTTATCATTCCTAGAGAAATGTCGCATTCTAGAAAAGTTCTTAGAATTTAATTTTCTACAAATCTAGATTCTTTCGAAATTGGTCCAGCCACCAGGAGATGAGTTTCTATTCTGACTATAATAGTTAAGATTTTAGAATTCTCCGCTTTTATTAACCTCAATATCAAGCTGCATTCAAAATTTCATGTTGATATCATGAATGGAAGTACTAATTTTTTTAGTTTTAAATTTTCATACGACACAATCCATTCGTTAGTTCGATTTAGCGTTATGTACAATTTCGATTAATTTTTCCCATGTAACTTTTTTTTTATCATTCCTAGAGAAATGTCGCATTCTAGAAAAGTTCTTAGAATTTAATTTTCTACAAATCTAGATTCTTTCGAAATTGGTCCAGCCACCAGGAGATGAGTTTCTATTCCGACTATAATAGTTAAGATTTTAGAATTCTCCGCTTTTATTAACCTCAATATCAAGCTGCATTCAAAATTTCATGTTGATATCATGAATGGAAGTACTAATTTTTTTAGTTTTAAATTTTCATACGACACAATCCATTCGTTAGTTCGATTTAGCGTTATGTACAATTTCGATTAATTTTTCCCATGTAACTTTTTTTTTATCATTCGTAGAGAAATGTCGCATTCTAGAAAAGTTCTTAGAATTTAATTTTCTACAAATCTAGATTCTTTCGAAATTGGTCCAGCCACCAGGAGATGAGTTTCTATTCCGACTATAATAGTTAAGATTTTAGAATTCTCCGCTTTTATTAACCTCAATATCAAGCTGCATTCAAAATTTCATGTTGATATCATGAATGGAAGTACTATTTTTTTTAGTTTTAAATTTTCATACGACACAATCCATTCGTTAGTTCGATTTAGCGTTATGTACAATTTCGATTAATTTTTCCCATGTAACTTTTTTTTTATCATTCGTAGAGAAATGTCGCATTCTAGAAAAGTTCTTAGAATTTAATTTTCTACAAATCTAGATTCTTTCGAAATTGGTCCAGCCACCAGGAGATGAGTTTCTATTCTGACTATAATAGTTAAGATTTTAGAATTCTCCGCTTTTATTAACCTCAATATCAAGCTGCATTCAAAATTTCATGTTGATATCATGAATGGAAGTACTAATTTTTTTAGTTTTAAATTTTCATACGACACAATCCATTCGTTAGTTCGATTTAGCGTTATGTACAATTTCGATTAATTTTTCCCATGTAACTTTTTTTTTATCATTCCTAGAGAAATGTCGCATTCTAGGAAAGTTCTTAGAATTTAATTTTCTACAAATCTAGATTCTTTCGAAATTGGTCCAGCCACCAGGAGATGAGTTTCTATTCCGACTATAATAGTTAAGATTTTAGAATTCTCCGCTTTTATTAACCTCAATATCAAGCTGCATTCAAAATTTCATGTTGATATCATGAATGGAAGTACTAATTTTTTTAGTTTTAAATTTTCATACGACACAATCCATTCGTTAGTTCGATTTAGCGTTATGTACAATTTCGATTAATTTTTCCCATGTAACTTTTTTTTTATCATTCCTAGAGAAATGTCGCTTTCTAGAAAAGTTCTTAGAATTTAATTTTCTACAAATCTAGATTCTTTCGAAATTGGTCCAGCCACCAGGAGATGAGTTTCTATTCTGACTATAATAGTTAAGATTTTAGAATTCTCCGCTTTTATTAACCTCAATATCAAGCTGCATTCAAAATTTCATGTTGATATCATGAATGGAAGTACTATTTTTTTTAGTTTTAAATTTTCATACGACACAATCCATTCGTTAGTTCGATTTAGCGTTATGTACAATTTCGATTAATTTTTCCCATGTAACTTTTTTTTTATCATTCGTAGAGAAATGTCGCATTCTAGAAAAGTTCTTAGAATTTAATTTTCTACAAATCTAGATTCTTTCGAAATTGGTCCAGCCACCAGGAGATGAGTTTCTATTCCGACTATAATAGTTAAGATTTTAGAATTCTCCGCTTTTATTAACCTCAATATCAAGCTGCATTCAAAATTTCATGTTGATATCATGAATGGAAGTACTAATTTTTTTAGTTTTAAATTTTCATACGACACAATCCATTCGTTAGTTCGATTTAGCGTTATGTACAATTTCGATTAATTTTTCCCATGTAACTTTTTTTTTATCATTCCTAGAGAAATGTCGCATTCTAGAAAAGTTCTTAGAATTTAATTTTCTACAAATCTAGATTCTTTCGAAATTGGTCCAGCCACCAGGAGATGAGTTTCTATTCCGACTATAATAGTTAAGATTTTAGAATTCTCCGCTTTTATTAACCTCAATATCAAGCTGCATTCAAAATTTCATGTTGATATCATGAATGGAAGTACTAATTTTTTTAGTTTTAAATTTTCATACGACACAATCCATTCGTTAGTTCGATTTAGCGTTATGTACAATTTCGATTAATTTTTCCCATGTAACTTTTTTTTTATCATTCCTAGAGAAATGTCGCATTCTAGAAAAGTTCTTAGAATTTAATTTTCTACAAATCTAGATTCTTTCGAAATTGGTCCAGCCACCAGGAGATGAGTTTCTATTCTGACTATAATAGTTAAGATTTTAGAATTCTCCGCTTTTATTAACCTCAATATCAAGCTGCATTCAAAATTTCATGTTGATATCATGAATGGAAGTACTAATTTTTTTAGTTTTAAATTTTCATACGACACAATCCATTCGTTAGTTCGATTTAGCGTTATGTACAATTTCGATTAATTTTTCCCATGTAACTTTTTTTTTATCATTCGTAGAGAAATGTCGCATTCTAGAAAAGTTCTTAGAATTTAATTTTCTACAAATCTAGATTCTTTCGAAATTGGTCCAGCCACCAGGAGATGAGTTTCTATTCCGACTATAATAGTTAAGATTTTAGAATTTTCCGCTTTTATTAACCTCAATATCAAGCTGCATTCAAAATTTCATGTTGATATCATGAATGGAAGTACTATTTTTTTTAGTTTTAAATTTTCATACGACACAATCCATTCGTTAGTTCGATTTAGCGTTATGTACAATTTCGATTAATTTTTCCCATGTAACTTTTTTTTTATCATTCGTAGAGAAATGTCGCATTCTAGAAAAGTTCTTAGAATTTAATTTTCTACAAATCTAGATTCTTTCGAAATTGGTCCAGCCACCAGGAGATGAGTTTCTATTCTGACTATAATAGTTAAGATTTTAGAATTCTCCGCTTTTATTAACCTCAATATCAAGCTGCATTCAAAATTTCATGTTGATATCATGAATGGAAGTACTATTTTTTTTAGTTTTAAATTTTCATACGACACAATCCATTCGTTAGTTCGATTTAGCGTTATGTACAATTTCGATTAATTTTTCCCATGTAACTTTTTTTTTATCATTCCTAGAGAAATGTCGCATTCTAGAAAAGTTCTTAGAATTTAATTTTCTACAAATCTAGATTCTTTCGAAATTGGTCCAGCCACCAGGAGATGAGTTTCTATTCCGACTATAATAGTTAAGATTTTAGAATTCTCCGCTTTTATTAACCTCAATATCAAGCTGCATTCAAAATTTCATGTTGATATCATGAATGGAAGTACTATTTTTTTTAGTTTTAAATTTTCATACGACACAATCCATTCGTTAGTTCGATTTAGCGTTATGTACAATTTCGATTAATTTTTCCCATGTAACTTTTTTTTTATCATTCGTAGAGAAATGTCGCATTCTAGAAAAGTTCTTAGAATTTAATTTTCTACAAATCTAGATTCTTTCGAAATTGGTCCAGCCACCAGGAGATGAGTTTCTATTCTGACTATAATAGTTAAGATTTTAGAATTCTCCGCTTTTATTAACCTCAATATCAAGCTGCATTCAAAATTTCATGTTGATATCATGAATGGAAGTACTATTTTTTTTAGTTTTAAATTTTCATACGACACAATCCATTCGTTAGTTCGATTTAGCGTTATGTACAATTTCGATTAATTTTTCCCATGTAACTTTTTTTTTATCATTCGTAGAGAAATGTCGCATTCTAGAAAAGTTCTTAGAAATTAATTTTCTACAAATCTAGATTCTTTCGAAATTGGTCCAGCCACCAGGAGATGAGTTTCTATTCTGACTATAATAGTTAAGATTTTAGAATTCTCCGCTTTTATTAACCTCAATATCAAGCTGCATTCAAAATTTCATGTTGATATCATGAATGGAAGTACTAATTTTTTTAGTTTTAAATTTTCATACGACACAATCCATTCGTTAGTTCGATTTAGCGTTATGTACAATTTCGATTAATTTTTCCCATGTAACTTTTTTTTTATCATTCCTAGAGAAATGTCGCTTTCTAGAAAAGTTCTTAGAATTTAATTTTCTACAAATCTAGATTCTTTCGAAATTGGTCCAGCCACCAGGAGATGAGTTTCTATTCTGACTATAATAGTTAAGATTTTAGAATTCTCCGCTTTTATTAACCTCAATATCAAGCTGCATTCAAAATTTCATGTTGATATCATGAATGGAAGTACTATTTTTTTTAGTTTTAAATTTTCATACGACACAATCCATTCGTTAGTTCGATTTAGCGTTATGTACAATTTCGATTAATTTTTCCCATGTAACTTTTTTTTTATCATTCGTAGAGAAATGTCGCATTCTAGAAAAGTTCTTAGAATTTAATTTTCTACAAATCTAGATTCTTTCGAAATTGGTCCAGCCACCAGGAGATGAGTTTCTATTCCGACTATAATAGTTAAGATTTTAGAATTCTCCGCTTTTATTAACCTCAATATCAAGCTGCATTCAAAATTTCATGTTGATATCATGAATGGAAGTACTAATTTTTTTAGTTTTAAATTTTCATACGACACAATCCATTCGTTAGTTCGATTTAGCGTTATGTACAATTTCGATTAATTTTTCCCATGTAACTTTTTTTTTATCATTCGTAGAGAAATGTCGCATTCTAGAAAAGTTCTTAGAATTTAATTTTCTACAAATCTAGATTCTTTCGAAATTGGTCCAGCCACCAGGAGATGAGTTTCTATTCTGACTATAATAGTTAAGATTTTAGAATTCTCCGCTTTTATTAACCTCAATATCAAGCTGCATTCAAAATTTCATGTTGATATCATGAATGGAAGTACTATTTTTTTTAGTTTTAAATTTTCATACGACACAATCCATTCGTTAGTTCGATTTAGCGTTATGTACAATTTCGATTAATTTTTCCCATGTAACTTTTTTTTTATCATTCGTAGAGAAATGTCGCATTCTAGAAAAGTTCTTAGAATTTAATTTTCTACAAATCTAGATTCTTTCGAAATTGGTCCAGCCACCAGGAGATGAGTTTCTATTCTGACTATAATAGTTAAGATTTTAGAATTCTCCGCTTTTATTAACCTCAATATCAAGCTGCATTCAAAATTTCATGTTGATATCATGAATGGAAGTACTAATTTTTTTAGTTTTAAATTTTCATACGACACAATCCATTCGTTAGTTCGATTTAGCGTTATGTACAATTTCGATTAATTTTTCCCATGTAACTTTTTTTTTATCATTCGTAGAGAAATGTCGCATTCTAGAAAAGTTCTTAGAATTTAATTTTCTACAAATCTAGATTCTTTCGAAATTGGTCCAGCCACCAGGAGATGAGTTTCTATTCCGACTATAATAGTTAAGATTTTAGAATTCTCCGCTTTTATTAACCTCAATATCAAGCTGCATTCAAAATTTCATGTTGATATCATGAATGGAAGTACTAATTTTTTTAGTTTTAAATTTTCATACGACACAATCCATTCGTTAGTTCGATTTAGCGTTATGTACAATTTCGATTAATTTTTCCCATGTAACTTTTTTTTTATCATTCGTAGAGAAATGTCGCATTCTAGAAAAGTTCTTAGAATTTAATTTTCTACAAATCTAGATTCTTTCGAAATTGGTCCAGCCACCAGGAGATGAGTTTCTATTCCGACTATAATAGTTAAGATTTTAGAATTCTCCGCTTTTATTAACCTCAATATCAAGCTGCATTCAAAATTTCATGTTGATATCATGAATGGAAGTACTAATTTTTTTAGTTTTAAATTTTCATACGACACAATCCATTCGTTAGTTCGATTTAGCGTTATGTACAATTTCGATTAATTTTTCCCATGTAACTTTTTTTTTATCATTCCTAGAGAAATGTCGCATTCTAGAAAAGTTCTTAGAATTTAATTTTCTACAAATCTAGATTCTTTCGAAATTGGTCCAGCCACCAGGAGATGAGTTTCTATTCCGACTATAATAGTTAAGATTTTAGAATTCTCCGCTTTTATTAACCTCAATATCAAGCTGCATTCAAAATTTCATGTTGATATCATGAATGGAAGTACTATTTTTTTTAGTTTTAAATTTTCATACGACACAATCCATTCGTTAGTTCGATTTAGCGTTATGTACAATTTCGATTAATTTTTCCCATGTAACTTTTTTTTTATCATTCCTAGAGAAATGTCGCATTCTAGAAAAGTTCTTAGAATTTAATTTTCTACAAATCTAGATTCTTTCGAAATTGGTCCAGCCACCAGGAGATGAGTTTCTATTCCGACTATAATAGTTAAGATTTTAGAATTCTCCGCTTTTATTAACCTCAATATCAAGCTGCATTCAAAATTTCATGTTGATATCATGAATGGAAGTACTATTTTTTTTAGTTTTAAATTTTCATACGACACAATCCATTCGTTAGTTCGATTTAGCGTTATGTACAATTTCGATTAATTTTTCCCATGTAACTTTTTTTTTATCATTCCTAGAGAAATGTCGCATTGTAGAAAAGTTCTTAGAATTTAATTTTCTACAAATCTAGATTCTTTCGAAATTGGTCCAGCCACCAGGAGATGAGTTTCTATTCTGACTATAATAGTTAAGATTTTAGAATTCTCCGCTTTTATTAACCTCAATATCAAGCTGCATTCAAAATTTCATGTTGATATCATGAATGGAAGTACTATTTTTTTTAGTTTTAAATTTTCATACGACACAATCCATTCGTTAGTTCGATTTAGCGTTATGTACAATTTCGATTAATTTTTCCCATGTAACTTTTTTTTTATCATTCGTAGAGAAATGTCGCTTTCTAGAAAAGTTCTTAGAATTTAATTTTCTACAAATCTAGATTCTTTCGAAATTGGTCCAGCCACCAGGAGATGAGTTTCTATTCTGACTATAATAGTTAAGATTTTAGAATTCTCCGCTTTTATTAACCTCAATATCAAGCTGCATTCAAAATTTCATGTTGATATCATGAATGGAAGTACTAATTTTTTTAGTTTTAAATTTTCATACGACACAATCCATTCGTTAGTTCGATTTAGCGTTATGTACAATTTCGATTAATTTTTCCCATGTAACTTTTTTTTTATCATTCCTAGAGAAATGTCGCTTTCTAGAAAAGTTCTTAGAATTTAATTTTCTACAAATCTAGATTCTTTCGAAATTGGTCCAGCCACCAGGAGATGAGTTTCTATTCCGACTATAATAGTTAAGATTTTAGAATTCTCCGCTTTTATTAACCTCAATATCAAGCTGCATTCAAAATTTCATGTTGATATCATGAATGGAAGTACTATTTTTTTTAGTTTTAAATTTTCATACGACACAATCCATTCGTTAGTTCGATTTAGCGTTATGTACAATTTCGATTAATTTTTCCCATGTAACTTTTTTTTTATCATTCCTAGAGAAATGTCGCATTCTAGAAAAGTTCTTAGAATTTAATTTTCTACAAATCTAGATTCTTTCGAAATTGGTCCAGCCACCAGGAGATGAGTTTCTATTCCGACTATAATAGTTAAGATTTTAGAATTCTCCGCTTTTATTAACCTCAATATCAAGCTGCATTCAAAATTTCATGTTGATATCATGAATGGAAGTACTATTTTTTTTAGTTTTAAATTTTCATACGACACAATCCATTCGTTAGTTCGATTTAGCGTTATGTACAATTTCGATTAATTTTTCCCATGTAACTTTTTTTTTATCATTCCTAGAGAAATGTCGCATTCTAGAAAAGTTCTTAGAATTTAATTTTCTACAAATCTAGATTCTTTCGAAATTGGTCCAGCCACCAGGAGATGAGTTTCTATTCCGACTATAATAGTTAAGATTTTAGAATTCTCCGCTTTTATTAACCTCAATATCAAGCTGAATTCAAAATTTCATGTTGATATCATGAATGGAAGTACTATTTTTTTTAGTTTTAAATTTTCATACGACACAATCCATTCGTTAGTTCGATTTAGCGTTATGTACAATTTCGATTAATTTTTCCCATGTAACTTTTTTTTTATCATTCGTAGAGAAATGTCGCATTCTAGAAAAGTTCTTAGAATTTAATTTTCTACAAATCTAGATTCTTTCGAAATTGGTCCAGCCACCAGGAGATGAGTTTCTATTCCGACTATAATAGTTAAGATTTTAGAATTCTCCGCTTTTATTAACCTCAATATCAAGCTGCATTCAAAATTTCATGTTGATATCATGAATGGAAGTACTATTTTTTTTAGTTTTAAATTTTCATACGACACAATCCATTCGTTAGTTCGATTTAGCGTTATGTACAATTTCGATTAATTTTTCCCATGTAACTTTTTTTTTATCATTCGTAGAGAAATGTCGCATTCTAGAAAAGTTCTTAGAATTTAATTTTCTACAAATCTAGATTCTTTCGAAATTGGTCCAGCCACCAGGAGATGAGTTTCTATTCTGACTATAATAGTTAAGATTTTAGAATTCTCCGCTTTTATTAACCTCAATATCAAGCTGCATTCAAAATTTCATGTTGATATCATGAATGGAAGTACTATTTTTTTTAGTTTTAAATTTTCATACGACACAATCCATTCGTTAGTTCGATTTAGCGTTATGTACAATTTCGATTAATTTTTCCCATGTAACTTTTTTTTTATCATTCGTAGAGAAATGTCGCATTCTAGAAAAGTTCTTAGAATTTAATTTTCTACAAATCTAGATTCTTTCGAAATTGGTCCAGCCACCAGGAGATGAGTTTCTATTCTGACTATAATAGTTAAGATTTTAGAATTCTCCGCTATTATTAACCTCAATATCAAGCTGCATTCAAAATTTCATGTTGATATCATGAATGAAAGTACTAATTTTTTTAGTTTTAAATTTTCATACGACACAATCCATTCGTTAGTTCGATTTAGCGTTATGTACAATTTCGATTAATTTTTCCCATGTAACTTTTTTTTTATCATTCGTAGAGAAATGTCGCATTCTAGAAAAGTTCTTAGAATTTAATTTTCTACAAATCTAGATTCTTTCGAAATTGGTCCAGCCACCAGGAGATGAGTTTCTATTCCGACTATAATAGTTAAGATTTTAGAATTCTCCGCTTTTATTAACCTCAATATCAAGCTGCATTCAAAATTTCATGTTGATATCATGAATGGAAGTACTAATTTTTTTAGTTTTAAATTTTCATACGACACAATCCATTCGTTAGTTCGATTTAGCGTTATGTACAATTTCGATTAATTTTTCCCATGTAACTTTTTTTTTATCATTCGTAGAGAAATGTCGCATTCTAGAAAAGTTCTTAGAATTTAATTTTCTACAAATCTAGATTCTTTCGAAATTGGTCCAGCCACCAGGAGATGAGTTTCTATTCCGACTATAATAGTTAAGATTTTAGAATTCTCCGCTTTTATTAACCTCAATATCAAGCTGCATTCAAAATTTCATGTTGATATCATGAATGGAAGTACTATTTTTTTTAGTTTTAAATTTTCATACGACACAATCCATTCGTTAGTTCGATTTAGCGTTATGTACAATTTCGATTAATTTTTCCCATGTAACTTTTTTTTTATCATTCGTAGAGAAATGTCGCATTCTAGAAAAGTTCTTAGAATTTAATTTTCTACAAATCTAGATTCTTTCGAAATTGGTCCAGCCACCAGGAGATGAGTTTCTATTCCGACTATAATAGTTAAGATTTTAGAATTCTCCGCTTTTATTAACCTCAATATCAAGCTGCATTCAAAATTTCATGTTGATATCATGAATGGAAGTACTATTTTTTTTAGTTTTAAATTTTCATACGACACAATCCATTCGTTAGTTCGATTTAGCGTTATGTACAATTTCGATTAATTTTTCCCATGTAACTTTTTTTTTATCATTCCTAGAGAAATGTCGCATTCTAGAAAAGTTCTTAGAATTTAATTTTCTACAAATCTAGATTCTTTCGAAATTGGTCCAGCCACCAGGAGATGAGTTTCTATTCCGACTATAATAGTTAAGATTTTAGAATTCTCCGCTTTTATTAACCTCAATATCAAGCTGCATTCAAAATTTCATGTTGATATCATGAATGGAAGTACTATTTTTTTTAGTTTTAAATTTTCATACGACACAATCCATTCGTTAGTTCGATTTAGCGTTATGTACAATTTCGATTAATTTTTCCCATGTAACTTTTTTTTTATCATTCCTAGAGAAATGTCGCATTCTAGAAAAGTTCTTAGAATTTAATTTTCTACAAATCTAGATTCTTTCGAAATTGGTCCAACCACCAGGAGATGAGTTTCTATTCTGACTATAATAGTTAAGATTTTAGAATTCTCCGCTTTTATTAAACTCAATATCAAGCTGCATTCAAAATTTCATGTTGATATCATGAATGGAAGTACTATTTTTTTTAGTTTTAAATTTTCATACGACACAATCCATTCGTTAGTTCGATTTAGCGTTATGTACAATTTCGATTAATTTTTCCCATGTAACTTTTTTTTTATCATTCGTAGAGAAATGTCGCATTCTAGAAAAGTTCTTAGAATTTAATTTTCTACAAATCTAGATTCTTTCGAAATTGGTCCAGCCACCAGGAGATGAGTTTCTATTCTGACTATAATAGTTAAGATTTTAGAATTCTCTCGCTTTTATTAACCTCAATATCAAGCTGCATTCAAAATTTCATGTTGATATCATGAATGGAAGTACTATTTTTTTTAGTTTTAAATTTTCATACGACACAATCCATTCGTTAGTTCGATTTAGCGTTATGTACAATTTCGATTAATTTTTCCCATGTAACTTTTTTTTTATCATTCGTAGAGAAATGTCGCATTCTAGAAAAGTTCTTAGAATTTAATTTTCTACAAATCTAGATTCTTTCGAAATTGGTCCAGCCACCAGGAGATGAGTTTCTATTCCGACTATAATAGTTAAGATTTTAGAATTCTCCGCTTTTATTAACCTCAATATCAAGCTGCATTCAAAATTTCATGTTGATATCATGAATGGAAGTACTAATTTTTTTAGTTTTAAATTTTCATACGACACAATCCATTCGTTAGTTCGATTTAGCGTTATGTACAATTTCGATTAATTTTTCCCATGTAACTTTTTTTTTATCATTCGTAGAGAAATGTCGCATTCTAGAAAAGTCCTTAGAATTTAATTTTCTACAAATCTAGATTCTTTCGAAATTGGTCCAGCCACCAGGAGATGAGTTTCTATTCTGACTATAATAGTTAAGATTTTAGAATTCTCCGCTTTTATTAACCTCAATATCAAGCTGCATTCAAAATTTCATGTTGATATCATGAATGGAAGTACTAATTTTTTTAGTTTTAAATTTTCATACGACACAATCCATTCGTTAGTTCGATTTAGCGTTATGTACAATTTCGATTAATTTTTCCCATGTAACTTTTTTTTTATCATTCGTAGAGAAATGTCGCATTCTAGAAAAGTTCTTAGAATTTAATTTTCTACAAATCTAGATTCTTTCGAAATTGGTCCAGCCACCAGGAGATGAGTTTCTATTCCGACTATAATAGTTAAGATTTTAGAATTCTCCGCTTTTATTAACCTCAATATCAAGCTGCATTCAAAATTTCATGTTGATATCATGAATGGAAGTACTATTTTTTTTAGTTTTAAATTTTCATACGACACAATCCATTCGTTAGTTCGATTTAGCGTTATGTACAATTTCGATTAATTTTTCCCATGTAAACTTTTTTTTTATCATTCGTAGAGAAATGTCGCATTCTAGAAAAGTTCTTAGAATTTAATTTTCTACAAATCTAGATTCTTTCGAAATTGGTCCAGCCACCAGGAGATGAGTTTCTATTCTGACTATAATAGTTAAGATTTTAGAATTCTCCGCTTTTATTAACCTCAATATCAAGCTGCATTCAAAATTTCATGTTGATATCATGAATGGAAGTACTATTTTTTTTAGTTTTAAATTTTCATACGACACAATCCATTCGTTAGTTCGATTTAGCGTTATGTACAATTTCGATTAATTTTTCCCATGTAACTTTTTTTTTATCATTCGTAGAGAAATGTCGCATTCTAGAAAAGTTCTTAGAATTTAATTTTCTACAAATCTAGATTCTTTCGAAATTGGTCCAGCCACCAGGAGATGAGTTTCTATTCTGACTATAATAGTTAAGATTTTAGAATTCTCCGCTTTTATTAACCTCAATATCAAGCTGCATTCAAATTTCATGTTGATATCATGAATGGAAGTACTATTTTTTTAGTTTTAAATTTTCATACCGACACAATCCATTCGTTAGTTCGATTTAGCGTTATGTACAATTTCGATTAATTTTTCCCATGTAACTTTTTTTTTATCATTCGTAGAGAAATGTCGCATTCTAGAAAAGTTCTTAGAATTTAATTTTCTACAAATCTAGATTCTTTCGAAATTGGTCCAGCCACCAGGAGATGAGTTTCTATTCTGACTATAATAGTTAAGATTTTAGAATTCTCCGCTTTTATTAACCTCAATATCAAGCTGCATTCAAAATTTCATGTTGATATCATGAATGGAAGTACTATTTTTTTTAGTTTTAAATTTTCATACGACACAATCCATTCGTTAGTTCGATTTAGCGTTATGTACAATTTCGATTAATTTTTCCCATGTAACTTTTTTTTTTATCATTCGTAGAGAAATGTCGCATTCTAGAAAAGTTCTTAGAATTTAATTTTCTACAAATCTAGATTCTTTCGAAATTGGTCCAGCCACCAGGAGATGAGTTTCTATTCTGACTATAATAGTTAAGATTTTAGAATTCTCCGCTTTTATTAACCTCAATATCAAGCTGCATTCAAAATTTCATGTTGATATCATGAATGGAAGTACTAATTTTTTTAGTTTTAAATTTTCATACGACACAATCCATTCGTTAGTTCGATTTAGCGTTATGTACAATTTCGATTAATTTTTCCCATGTAACTTTTTTTTTATCATTCCTAGAGAAATGTCGCATTCTAGAAAAGTTCTTAGAATTTAATTTTCTACAAATCTAGATTTCTTTCGAAATTGGTCCAGCCACCAGGAGATGAGTTTCTATTCTGACTATAATAGTTAAGATTTTAGAATTCTCCGCTTTTATTAACCTCAATATCAAGCTGCATTCAAAATTTCATGTTGATATCATGAATGGAAGTACTAATTTTTTTTAGTTTTAAATTTTCATACGACACAATCCATTCGTTAGTTCGATTTAGCGTTATGTACAATTTCGATTAATTTTTCCCATGTAACTTTTTTTTTATCATTCGTAGAGAAATGTCGCATTCTAGAAAAGTTCTTAGAATTTAATTTTCTACAAATCTAGATTCTTTCGAAATTGGTCCAGCCACCAGGAGATGAGTTTCTATTCCGACTATAATAGTTAAGATTTTAGAATTCTCCGCTTTTATTAACCTCAATATCAAGCTGCATTCAAAATTTCATGTTGATATCATGAATGGAAGTACTATTTTTTTTAGTTTTAAATTTTCATACGACACAATCCATTCGTTAGTTCGATTTAGCGTTATGTACAATTTCGATTAATTTTTCCCATGTAACTTTTTTTTTATCATTCGTAGAGAAATGTCGCATTCTAGAAAAGTTCTTAGAATTTAATTTTCTACAAATCTAGATTCTTTCGAAATTGGTCCAGCCACCAGGAGATGAGTTTCTATTCTGACTATAATAGTTAAGATTTTAGAATTCTCCGCTTTTTATTAACCTCAATATCAAGCTGCATTCAAAATTTCATGTTGATATCATGAATGGAAGTACTATTTTTTTTAGTTTTAAATTTTCATACGACACAATCCATTCGTTAGTTCGATTTAGCGTTATGTACAATTTCGATTAATTTTTCCCATGTAACTTTTTTTTTATCATTCCTAGAGAAATGTCGCATTCTAGAAAAGTTCTTAGAATTTAATTTTCTACAAATCTAGATTCTTTCGAAATTGGTCCAGCCACCAGGAGATGAGTTTCTATTCCGACTATAATAGTTAAGATTTTAGAATTCTCCGCTTTTATTAACCTCAATATCAAGCTGCATTCAAAATTTCATGTTGATATCATGAATGGAAGTACTATTTTTTTTAGTTTTAAATTTTCATACGACACAATCCATTCGTTAGTTCGATTTAGCGTTATGTACAATTTCGATTAATTTTTCCCATGTAACTTTTTTTTTATCATTCCTAGAGAAATGTCGCATTCTAGAAAAGTTCTTAGAATTTAATTTTCTACAAATCTAGATTCTTTCGAAATTGGTCCAGCCACCAGGAGATGAGTTTCTATTCCGACTATAATAGTTAAGATTTTAGAATTCTCCGCTTTTATTAACCTCAATATCAAGCTGCATTCAAAATTTCATGTTGATATCATGAATGGAAGTACTATTTTTTTTAGTTTTAAATTTTCATACGACACAATCCATTCGTTAGTTCGATTTAGCGTTATGTACAAATTTCGATTAATTTTTCCCATGTAACTTTTTTTTTATCATTCCTAGAGAAATGTCGCATTCTAGAAAAGTTCTTAGAATTTAATTTTCTACAAATCTAGATTCTTTCGAAATTGGTCCAGCCACCAGGAGATGAGTTTCTATTCCGACTATAATAGTTAAGATTTTAGAATTCTCCGCTTTTATTAACCTCAATATCAAGCTGCATTCAAAATTTCATGTTGATATCATGAATGGAAGTACTATTTTTTTTAGTTTTAAATTTTCATACGACACAATCCCATTCGTTAGTTCGATTTAGCGTTATGTACAATTTCGATTAATTTTTCCCATGTAACTTTTTTTTTATCATTCCTAGAGAAATGTCGCATTCTAGAAAAGTTCTTAGAATTTAATTTTCTACAAATCTAGATTCTTTCGAAATTGGTCCAGCCACCAGGAGATGAGTTTCTATTCTGACTATAATAGTTAAGATTTTAGAATTCTCCGCTTTTATTAACCTCAATATCAAGCTGCATTCAAAATTTTCATGTTGATATCATGAATGGAAGTACTATTTTTTTTAGTTTTAAATTTTTCATACGACACAATCCATTCGTTAGTTCGATTTAGCGTTATGTACAATTTCGATTAATTTTTCCCATGTAACTTTTTTTTTTATCATTCGTAGAGAAATGTCGCATTCTAGAAAAGTTCTTAGAATTTAATTTTCTACAAATCTAGATTCTTTCGAAATTGGTCCAGCCACCAGGAGATGAGTTTCTATTCTGACTATAATAGTTAAGATTTTAGAATTCTCCGCTTTTATTAACCTCAATATCAAGCTGCATTCAAAATTTCATGTTGATATCATGAATGGAAGTACTAATTTTTTTAGTTTTAAATTTTCATACGACACAATCCATTCGTTAGTTCGATTTAGCGTTATGTACAATTTCGATTAATTTTTCCCATGTAACTTTTTTTTTATCATTCGTAGAGAAATGTCGCATTCTAGAAAAGTTCTTAGAATTTAATTTTCTACAAATCTAGATTCTTTCGAAATTGGTCCAGCCACCAGGAGATGAGTTTCTATTCCGACTATAATAGTTAAGATTTTAGAATTCTCCGCTTTTATTAACCTCAATATCAAGCTGCATTCAAAATTTCATGTTGATATCATGAATGGAAGTACTAATTTTTTTAGTTTTAAATTTTCATACGACACAATCCATTCGTTAGTTCGATTTAGCGTTATGTACAATTTCGATTAATTTTTCCCATGTAACTTTTTTTTTATCATTCGTAGAGAAATGTCGCATTCTAGAAAAGTTCTTAGAATTTAATTTTCTACAAATCTAGATTCTTTCGAAATTGGTCCAGCCACCAGGAGATGAGTTTCTATTCCGACTATAATAGTTAAGATTTTAGAATTCTCCGCTTTTATTAACCTCAATATCAAGCTGCATTCAAAATTTCATGTTGATATCATGAATGGAAGTACTAATTTTTTTTAGTTTTAAATTTTCATACGACACAATCCATTCGTTAGTTCGATTTAGCGTTATGTACAATTTCGATTAATTTTTCCCATGTAACTTTTTTTTTTATCATTCGTAGAGAAATGTCGCATTCTAGAAAAGTTCTTAGAATTTAATTTTCTACAAATCTAGATTCTTTCGAAATTGGTCCAGCCACCAGGAGATGAGTTTCTATTCTGACTATAATAGTTAAGATTTTAGAATTCTCCGCTTTTATTAACCTCAATATCAAGCTGCATTCAAAATTTCATGTTGATATCATGAATGGAAGTACTATTTTTTTTAGTTTTAAATTTTCATACGACACAATCCATTCGTTAGTTCGATTTAGCGTTATGTACAATTTCGATTAATTTTTCCCATGTAACTTTTTTTTTTATCATTCCTAGAGAAATGTCGCATTCTAGAAAAGTTCTTAGAATTTAATTTTCTACAAATCTAGATTCTTTCGAAATTGGTCCAGCCACCAGGAGATGAGTTTCTATTCCGACTATAATAGTTAAGATATTAGAATTCTCCGCTTTTATTAACCTCAATATCAAGCTGCATTCAAAATTTCATGTTGATATCATGAATGGAAGTACTATTTTTTTTAGTTTTAAATTTTCATACGACACAATCCATTCGTTAGTTCGATTTAGCGTTATGTACAATTTCGATTAATTTTTCCCATGTAACTTTTTTTTTTATCATTCCTAGAGAAATGTCGCATTCTAGAAAAGTTCTTAGAATTTAATTTCTCTACAAATCTAGATTCTTTCGAAATTGGTCCAGCCACCAGGAGATGAGTTTCTATTCTGACTATAATAGTTAAGATTTTAGAATTCTCCGCTTTTATTAACCTCAATATCAAGCTGCATTCAAAATTTCATGTTGATATCATGAATGGAAGTACTATTTTTTTTAGTTTTAAATTTTCATACGACACAATCCATTCGTTAGTTCGATTTAGCGTTATGTACAATTTCGATTAAATTTTTCCCATGTAACTTTTTTTTTATCATTCGTAGAGAAATGTCGCATTCTAGAAAAGTTCTTAGAATTTAATTTTCTACAAATCTAGATTCTTTCGAAATTGGTCCAGCCACCAGGAGATGAGTTTCTATTCTGACTATAATAGTTAAGATTTTAGAATTCTCCGCTTTTATTAACCTCAATATCAAGCTGCATTCAAAATTTCATGTTGATATCATGAATGGAAGTACTAATTTTTTTAGTTTTAAATTTTCATACGACACAATCCATTCGTTAGTTCGATTTAGCGTTATGTACAATTTCGATTAATTTTTTCCCATGTAACTTTTTTTTTTATCATTCCTAGAGAAATGTCGCATTCTAGAAAAGTTCTTAGAATTTAATTTTCTACAAATCTAGATTCTTTCGAAATTGGTCCAGCCACCAGGAGATGAGTTTCTATTCTGACTATAATAGTTAAGATTTTAGAATTCTCCCGCTTTTTATTAACCTCAATATCAAGCTGCATTCAAAATTTCATGTTGATATCATGAATGGAAGTACTATTTTTTTTAGTTTTAAATTTTCATACGACACAATCCATTCGTTAGTTCGATTTAGCGTTATGTACAATTTCGATTAATTTTTCCCATGTAACTTTTTTTTTATCATTCGTAGAGAAATGTCGCATTCAAGAAAAGTTCTTAGAATTTAATTTTCTACAAATCTAGATTCTTTCGAAATTGGTCCAGCCACCAGGAGATGAGTTTCTATTCTGACTATAATAGTTAAGATTTTAGAATTCTCCGCTTTTATTAACCTCAATATCAAGCTGCATTCAAAATTTCATGTTGATATCATGAATGGAAGTACTAATTTTTTTAGTTTTAAATTTTCATACGACACAATCCATTCGTTAGTTCGATTTAGCGTTATGTACAATTTCGATTAATTTTTCCCATGTAACTTTTTTTTTTATCATTCGTAGAGAAATGTCGCATTCTAGAAAAGTTCTTAGAATTTAATTTTCTACAAATCTAGATTCTTTCGAAATTGGTCCAGCCACCAGGAGATGAGTTTCTATTCCGACTATAATAGTTAAGATTTTAGAATTCTCCGCTTTTATTAACCTCAATATCAAGCTGCATTCAAAATTTCATGTTGATATCATGAATGGAAGTACTATTTTTTTTAGTTTTAAATTTTCATACGACACAATCCATTCGTTAGTTCGATTTAGCGTTATGTACAATTTCGATTAATTTTTCCCATGTAACTTTTTTTTTATCATTCGTAGAGAAATGTCGCATTCTAGAAAAGTTCTTAGAATTTAATTTTCTACAAATCTAGATTCTTTCGAAATTGGTCCAGCCACCAGGAGATGAGTTTCTATTCTGACTATAATAGTTAAGATTTTAGAATTCTCCGCTTTTATTAACCTCAATATCAAGCTGCATTCAAAATTTCATGTTGATATCATGAATGGAAGTACTATTTTTTTTAGTTTTAAATTTTCATACGACACAATCCATTCGTTAGTTCGATTTAGCGTTATGTACAATTTCGATTAATTTTTCCCATGTAACTTTTTTTTTATCATTCCTAGAGAAATGTCGCATTCTAGAAAAGTTCTTAGAATTTAATTTTCTACAAATCTAGATTCTTTCGAAATTGGTCCAGCCACCAGGAGATGAGTTTCTATTCCGACTATAATAGTTAAGATTTTAGAATTCTCCGCTTTTATTAACCTCAATATCAAGCTGCATTCAAAATTTCATGTTGATATCATGAATGGAAGTACTATTTTTTTTAGTTTTAAATTTTCATACGACACAATCCATTCGTTAGTTCGATTTAGCGTTATGTACAATTTCGATTAATTTTTTCCCATGTAACTTTTTTTTTATCATTCCCTAGAGAAATGTCGCATTCTAGAAAAGTTCTTAGAATTTAATTTTCTACAAATCTAGATTCTTTCGAAATTGGTCCAGCCACCAGGAGATGAGTTTCTATTCTGACTATAATAGTTAAGATTTTAGAATTCTCCGCTTTTATTAACCTCAATATCAAGCTGCATTCAAAATTTCATGTTGATATCATGAATGGAAGTACTATTTTTTTTAGTTTTAAATTTTCATACGACACAATCCATTCGTTAGTTCGATTTAGCGTTATGTACAATTTCGATTAATTTTTCCCATGTAACTTTTTTTTATCATTCGTAGAGAAATGTCGCATTCTAGAAAAGTTCTTAGAATTTAATTTTCTACAAATCTAGATTCTTTCGAAATTGGTCCAGCCACCAGGAGATGAGTTTCTATTCTGACTATAATAGTTAAGATTTTAGAATTCTCCGCTTTTATTAACCTCAATATCAAGCTGCATTCAAAATTTCCATGTTGATATCATGAATGGAAAGTACTATTTTTTTTAGTTTTAAATTTTCATACGACACAATCCATTCGTTAGTTCGATTTAGCGTTATGTACAATTTCGATTAATTTTTCCCATGTAACTTTTTTTTTATCATTCCTAGAGAAATGTCGCATTCTAGAAAAGTTCTTAGAATTTAATTTTCTACAAATCTAGATTCTTTCGAAATTGGTCCAGCCACCAGGAGATGAGTTTCTATTCCGACTATAATAGTTTAAGATTTTAGAATTCTCCGCTTTTATTAACCTCAATATCAAGCTGCATTCAAAATTTCATGTTGATATCATGAATGGAAGTACTATTTTTTTTAGTTTTAAATTTTCATACGACACAATCCATTCGTTAGTTCGATTTAGCGTTATGTACAATTTCGATTAATTTTTCCCATGTAACTTTTTTTTTTATCATTCGTAGAGAAATGTCGCATTCTAGAAAAGTTCTTAGAATTTAATTTTCTACAAATCTAGATTC